>NDXB01016330.1:224509-247446 GCA_002631895.1 Agapornis roseicollis
GGGGGGGGGGGGGGTATCAAACAAGAAAACCCTGAAAGAAAAAAAGAGAGAAATATGTCTCCATAACCTTAAGAAGGCTACCAGTCTATTTATATGCTTCCTGGAATGCTTAGTACATTTAGTCTTACTGGCCACAAGAAACCACTTTTGTTGTGCAAAAGGTTTCACACATGAACTGAAGCCAAATGTTTTTTTTCATGGCACTGTGGGAAGAGAAAACATCACTGAGCAGTTTTGTAAACTACAGGCAGAAATCAGACTGTAGACCTGCCTGGCAAAAACTTCCTGAATTTAAGAAAACATTGCCACTTCCTCCAGCCTTCTTCAAATCATAGTCTTGAAATTCACCTCTTTTGTTAGAGAGAAAACTGGCACCCAATCATGACTAGACAAGTACGGAAAGTACAATTACTTCTATTGATTAGCTAAAAACTATTCACACACTATCATTTTTTGTCAGCCTGTCTTTTCCAACCTGTACTCCATTTTTATCTTATCCTTGTGATAGAACTCACTGTCTGGCAGCCTGTGGGTCAAGGAATATGCTTTTCTCTAGACTTGTACATGAACTAGCTTCAGCCCACTTTTCCACTTGCTGCAATAGAAATACCAGAGACTTCTAATGAATGTGAAGGGCATCTTTTCCTGCCAGAAAGCAAGACAGATCATAAATACTAATACAATCATAGAAAAATTCAAATTTTACATAAAAAACAATCATTAAAGTCAGATACCAAGATTCAATTGATCAAACCACCATGATAAAGATACAACTTTAGTCCTTGGTTGAAACTTGCAATTATCTTTCTCTAATATTTTTCTACGTATTTAATTGCAGATGTTCCTAATCCATTACTGTATCAGGCAGAACACAGCTTTTGGATATCACTTTGCCAGTGATATCCATTCATGGATCTTTAGTTGTGCTTAATACAGTACAAAGTTGTGATGTGGATCAGACTGATATGTTGGGGAGAGGGAAGGGTCCAAGACCGCTATAAATAGCAAGTCCGCCTTCACAGCAGGTAAATCTATCTGCACCCTTGCATCTGAATCTTAAAACACTCAGAGCATTTCAACTAGAAGAAAACAAACTGAAGTGGAACCCAGACTTTCTTGCTGCTAAGCTTAAATGCACAGTGGGATCTAGAAGCCCAGCTCTCCAAGTTAGTTAGGTATGAGTTTGAATTCCAAGACTTTGTACTTTTTTTCAATAGCTTCATATTTTTAAGTAAAGGCTAGAGCTGAAACAAACAGTTGCTCCTGCTGAGAAGTCGTGTTTGCATGCTGTTCTCATCCTCTGGGCTGGCCCTCAGGAGCACACAGTGGTGCTCTTCCAAAGCAGCATGGGTTTGGAAGCCACTTCACTGGGGTGGAATAAGGTCATCGTGTTAGGTACAGCTATCAATTGTCCTCGAATAAAGGCAAGCCAATGCCTTTAAAGCCTGTGGATTTGTTCTATTCCACAGTTATTCTAGCATAAATCACACAGAAATTTGACTACAGTAGCAATATGGGAAGAAGTGGGCGCAAAATGCAATGAGAATAGACATGCTGGCAGACATATTATAAGCCCAAGAGTAGGCATTAAAAAGAGCAGGGGATAAACACTACAGAGGTAAGATTCTTGTCTTACAGATTCTGTCTGGAAAAACAACAATTGGGAAGTGGTCAAGAACCAATAAAGAAGCAGAACTGAGCTCTCCTTATTTTTACATGAGAAACATAATATTGCATTATGAAAGACATGAGGAGGATCATCAGTATTTATTCTCTAAACATTTCCCTTATTCACTGTGCTTTTAAAAAACCCCAAATCTCCCACACTTATAAATCTGCTAAAACACAAAGCTTTTCACAAAAATAGACAAATATGACTGCAAGCTGTCAAGGTAACAAAGGAGGCTTGGATATGGGCTCAGGTCACTTGGAAGGCACCACTTACTAGGAAAAGCCCTTGGAGAATGCTGAGAAAAAGCTTGCCAAAATGCACTGGAACAAAAATTAAGTGCAATGCCCAGCCACTTCAGCATGACTTGCTTATGGGTACTGTCCTGTGATGGTTGGACTTAAGGGATTTTAAAGAGCTATATACAGAAAACTAAACCTCACACAGATCTATATCCCCTTATAAGGATACTGGAGGCAGGGGGGAGGGGGGGTAGGGGGAGGCGAGGGGGTTGTGGGGGAGGAAGGAGAAGCAGTTTTCAACTCAGCTGTCTTCCTGCTCTAACAACATCTTTCATGTTGCCAACAAAACAAATCCAAATGATCACCACAAACACACACCTCTCAGGAAGTCTGCCCTCATTGCTGGCTTCAAACATTTGCTGGCTTTTTACACTGCTGAAATTATTCCTGCATCAAATCTTGGAATTACAGTGAGACACCACCCTGTCTGTGGTTACAGGCTGCAGAGACAAAGCCTTGGAGTGGGTGCTGGGTGCTTCCCACAGGAAAGCAGGGGTGGAAGGAGGATTAGGCTGTCCTCTGCTACCACCCTTCTTGCTATGGATCAGCCCTCCTGGTGGGGAGAGCATCAAACCCCTCGAAACCCCAGGGATTCCAGCCTTTGCAGCCAGTTTGTGCTGGGGATGTGCACGCAGCTCCTTCCTCTGCAGTCATCCTGATTGCAACTTGTCATCTTTTTCACATAGCCTCACAACATTTTAAAGAGCAAAACTGTGGTTAGGATACCTTTCATAATAATAAATAGGAATAGCAGTGCTTTTGTGAATTTAGGTCAATGCATCACCCTTAGAGAACATTATAAATTCATCAGAATCACAGCCTGAAGAAGATTTCATTCTCTGGCATCAGGTTCTTTTAGCATTGCCACAGATCTTTAGTAGAATTTAAACTCCAGATTAAGTATTGATTGAGTTTAAATAAATTATAATAGGCTATTGCAGAAAGCTGGGCTGTGACTGGTATAGATGGTTTCCTTTTTTACCTCCCTTCCCAACTCAAATATTAACAAATTTATTCACTGCATTATGACTGTAATGAACTACCAATTCAACACTGTGTAATACTGAAGTACTAATTTAAACAGCACCTTTACTGACTTGACACAAGAATGAATAGAAATTATAAACTAGGTACAGAATAAGCATAGCAACCTAAAGGATTATATGAATAGCAATAAATTCCTAAAGAATTAGCTACAGTGAAAAAGTCAACATAAAACTGTAGCTAATACTAGTATTTGATTATGTTTCAGATGCTTTGTTCCCTTTTTTAAGGTTCAAAAATATCTCTGTAATGATGGCTACCAACAAGGCGTAACACAAAGATAACGCTCTTCTGTCGTGTTCAGTAACATCAGCAGCTTGTGTATCCAGCACATTATTTCTGGACGACTAGCAGATGAGCATATCATTTTAAACTATGTTTAATAGGAAACAAAAACTTCCATGAGCAGGTATTCAAAATGTAACTATGATACAGTTACCAAAGCCAACTGAAAAACAAAACAGGTCTAAACTTTATGGAAATGAAAACAACAACTATCTGCTGTACTCTTAAAAGAGGACAAGAGGACACATAAGGACATATAGTTTTGTGTTTGACCTATTTTGGTTGATTTAATTTTCAGATTTTGTAAGCCAAGCTCCAGTGAGTTCCTGAGGAAAAAATTCTAACTGGCATTTTACTGTGAGTCAAACCTCACACAAAAAGTGCTTTGTGCATCAAGATAACATTAGGAGCTGTCTAACTGCACGTACCAAAGGATCGGTTTGAACAAAAAAAAAAAAAGGTAAAATAAGCAGAGCTGTAATGGACTTCTAATAGTAATAATACCTTGCACTTCTGTGCTATGGCTCAATTTGAGATCTCTACGTGTTTTGCAGTGCATAATAATTAAGACTATTATTTTGAAGTGTCATTGGAAAACCTTTATCAGAAAATACTGATGAAGAAACTGAGGTACACAGAAGCTAAATAACCTTCATAAGGTCTTATAGCAAACAGGATGCTGCTGCACTGCCAGGAATGCCAGGCAGTTTTTTAGAACTCCACTTTAGCAAGGTCATTAACTCCCATTTCCAAACAGCCTATCTGCCAGCTAAGTTATATGACCAACATTTCCCCAGCTTCATGAACAACAAACACATCTTTTCATTTAAAGATAGCTTATTTCTTATTGCTGTTCTTACCAAGCTGATGAGAGGAGCACTCATTCTTTTAATGAAAGCACAGACAGTTTGGGGTACAACAGCAATTCAGATAAAGTCCACTTAGAAATGGAAAGAGTGGCTGGAACTACATATATCACCATGCTGCATATAGACATCCAGTGTGACAAACTTGGGTCCAGTTTACACAGTTAGCAATTGCCCATTTTAAGAGAAAGACTTAGAACTTTATGAGCAATATTATCATCAGTTTGGAGACATAGCAGGAGCACGATAACCTTTTCCCTCCTAAGTCTTTCGTTGTGAACAGAAGTTGGAAGCTTTCAATTTAACTGCTTTTTCAGTTACTACTGAACAGCTGTAATATCTACTGCTTTCTTTCTATTCTCTGCTAAGAAAGATGTGATTGCCTTCTTTCCAAAAAATATAATAAATGAATTTTTTCAAATGCCTCTTTTTTTCTAGTTAGACCTCACACTGCAGTTAGAATAATCCAGCCCTTCTTTGAGGCACTAATAAAATCAAGAGGCAATGGAGTTAGATGCTGCAGTGCTGTACATTTTAATCTGCCTATACCTAGCTTAACTACCACTGAAATCTTGGTATTTAACCCCAGGAAAGCCAAGCTTCTGTCTGGCCAAGCAGAGTTTCTAGTAGTACTAATGTATGTAATGCATTGCTGCAGGGATGCATCCAAAGGCCTTCAGGGATTAGCACAGAAATGCCATGAAGTTGAGCATTTTGCCCAAGCCTCATCTGTGAACAGGGCTGTATAACTACTCTCCATATGTGGTGGCCCTCATGAAATCGAGAGTGATGACAGAAGGGTGAGGGATGGAGTTCAAAGATCAGGCAGTAACAGGACAGAATTACAATTATACCTGCTACACTGTAAGAAGAGGTAGGATGTAGCCATTTCAGTGGCATTTCTTTAATATTAATCCAGAATCACTGCTTTAGGATGGCTACCCAAGAATACGTGAGGGACCTTCTTATGGTCTAGATGTAACCTGTTATTTTGGGGTAATGAAAGACACTCAAATTTGGTAATCTGCACTAAAAAAGCCCCAAAAACCCCACACTTACCTTAAGCTACAGTAGCCACTTTAGTCAGTGAATGAGGTTCAAGAATCATCTGCATGCATTTTTCATACATGTATCAGTATGTATGCAAAAGCACTCAGGAAAAGAGAGCAAAAGATGTTGCTAATAGCAGCTGCAGTGCTAACCTATTAGGGTCATGATGGAGTGGGGCAAAAATGATTAAAACTTTCATAGTTGTAAAGCATTCGTATTCCAGTGATTTCTAAAATGGGTGTCCTATTACTAAAAAACCTGCAGTTTTTGAAACCAAAATTAAACAGCATAGCATCTCACTTTCTCTCTTCTCCTGTTTTTTTAGGGGTATAACAACTTTTCAAACCTCTGCACTGAGAGCTGATACAATGTGTGAAGCCAATCTATGCAGTGGTCATTGTATCATACATATCAGATACATTAGCAGATACAGTTATCTATGCATTTATGAATCTAATCTGGTAGCTTTATATTTATGTTCTGTTGTTTTCTTGAAGACCAATGAAATTTTATATCTATAAAATAACAGAGGCTATGCAAAGACCTATGTGATGATAGCTAGCTATGTCTGAAAATTCTTTAGCCTGAAAGCCTGGCAAGAATATGAAGGGAAGTGTTAAAGCAACCTGACAGAAATCCCCTGCAGTGCTTAAGAAAAAAACCCAGCTCTCCCTCCTCCCAGCTAAATCCTGGAACAAGGTCAATGCACTAAAAGGCTCTGGAAGTAATTTTTTATAAATAAATATCCTGGGGAATTAGTATTGCAAGTGCCACAGCCACATCTCTAAAATAAAGGTAGTTATGAGTATGTAAGCATTTCCTTT
Source organism: Agapornis roseicollis (assembly GCA_002631895.1). Taxonomy (NCBI): domain Eukaryota; kingdom Metazoa; phylum Chordata; class Aves; order Psittaciformes; family Psittacidae; genus Agapornis; species Agapornis roseicollis. Next base: position 230,550 of record NDXB01016330.1, read on the forward strand.
ACACGTTAGGGATAGTACACATCAGTCAATGAAAGATTAAATGCAGCTCTGATGGTGTGCTATAGAAGAAAACAATATTTTTTGGAAGAAAACTTTGATCATAAGCTTGAATCTGCAAGTTGTTTAAGGGCATGCCTAATGTTAAGCCTGTAAACAGTACCACATCTTTCAGTATGCTGGAGTCACAGACCCCTGAAAGGGCAACTGTGGTCTTGAGTGAAGTCAATAGTGCAGCAATAAAAATGCAGAAGTTTCCCTATACAAGTTAATGCTGAGATATCAAGGCTTTGGTGACGGCTCTGCTGACCAGATTCATATTCTCTGACATTTGCCTCTGCTGACTCCTGCCTATCATAGAAAGTGCCCTTTTTATCCATCTGATCAGCTCAGATACTGCATTATTGCACAGCAGTAATTAGTTTTCCTTTAAAAGGGATCAAAAGTTCTAATCTCATATGACTGCGATCAATGGCAACCATTTCCCTCATCAACAGGGCATGAATTACACAAATATTCACTGTAAATCTAATGAAAGCAACTGAAGAATGGCATTTTCAGGTGAAAAAAAAAATCCATTCTTTTGGAAAGAATGTAATAATTCAGGGAATTTACGTGTTTTGTGACATCAGTGGGAGGCTCTGACCTAGCTTAGGTCACATTCTCCAACATTATTTCAATTCTTCCTTCTTCAACTTTAATTTTATCCAGATGAATTTTTTCATTTACTGAAAAGAGAGGCATACAGAAGCAAGGGGATCATCAAGTCACAAATCCACTTATCTTCATTGCATCTGTGATGTTGCTCCCTAAGAAGTAGTAATCTCCTGCATTCAGGAAACCAGCACAGGTTTCTCACAGGAAAAACAGAACATCTAAGCCAGTGTGAACACAGCAGTAAAGAAGTGGAAGAAATAAAAGAAAACAAACCCCAAACTAAACAAAAGCCCAAACCCAAACTTTTTAACTTCTTCCCTATCAGAATATCAAATAACAGTCATTTAAAGAAAGAAGATATTTATGCTTTCCTCTTTTGGAGGTAATTCCTAAAGTTTCAAATGCAGCTAAAAGACTTACAATTCTATATTAGCACAGCCCAATTTTCACTTTTACTTATCACTGCCTGCCATGCAGTTGGCTAGATTTTTCTCTTGAAAAGTTTCAGGTTCTTTACAGAGAAATTATGTTTTCAAAATACAGTTGAGAATCTTGATGTTATAATCATTTTCAGAGCAACTATGTGCATTATTAATTGTGTATATGATTGCCTTGACGGACTCCATTGCACATGCTGAGATTACCAGTTACCAAAACATCATTATAAATTATGAGGTAAGGAGAATGAAGCCAGCTTTATATTTCTGACTTGCTGAAGGTGTTGATAGCTTGCACTGAATGGAAATTCTTGTAAAAACTAAGGTTGGAAAATGTTCTTTTTCCTGACCTGTTAAAATGATAAATACTAAATAAACAGCTGCAAGTGAAATGGTTCCCTGCTGTCCAACAACTACTTTTCTAAACATCTAAGAAAGTAGCCATAAATACAGCCAAGTTTAGCTCTGATATCCAAAGTAAATAAGGAACACACAGAGCAGTGATCACTTCAGAGTTTTTCCAGTGTATTCTTTTAAATTGCAGGCAGGAAGAGATTTGCCTTGATGTTTTAACTGGACATTACCAAACCACTGAAAAGTACTATATATAGGACAAACTCATCAAAATGCTTAGTCAAAAAGGAATGTGCACAATGGAGCATATCTCACAAATAGGAGAATAAACCCTCCCCCCAACTTCACACACACACACACACACACCCCAGTCTTTTGTTGTCTTTACATAGCAGTTTGAGCATGCTGGGAGCTGAGTTATGAACTAACACTGATTTCAAATACTGAGAATAGTGGTAGCAGAAAAATGAAAAGTAGATGCATCTGGCTAATTTAAAATGTATGAACTAGGGCTGCAAGTCATTTATTTATATACAACCCCTTCCTCTTATCTTGAATATGATCATGACTGTCTCCAATAAGTAGACAAGAAATTGCTCAGCACCATGTTTCTGTTAACTCCTTCGAAGAGCAAACACAGTTCACATTAAAAAAAAACTGTGGGATTCTTTTCTGTATAATGTAAACAACCATTTTCTCATTTAATCAGTTTAATGAAGTGCTATTTACTACCAGTTTCTGAAGCACTTCAGATAATAAAACCTAAATCCTTGATCCTAGTAGAAATTTTTAAGTGCATGCTTTTTGAAAAACTAATGTTGCCCATTAGATGTTTTAACTATGGCTTTAGAAATTTTATGAAAGTCTCATAATTATTAATGTCTTGATCTCTATGCCTTAGAAGTGATTTTTTGACCTCCATTACCAATTGAGTCTCTTTCAATGGAATATGCAATCAATACATGAAAACCATCCCATGCATTAAACACTGATTATACCAGGAGGTTAAAAAGTGAACAGTTTTTCCATGAAGACATTTTTGGTTTTAGCTTTCAGAATTTTTCTTAATCTGGGGCTGAGTAGATCCAGTTCTAGACCTAGTACTCTAAATTCCACTCGGGCATTTTTTAACCCATAAAACGTGGCATAGCATATACTTTCCCAATTTCAATATGCTGCCCTCAATACTCTATCAGAAAACAACACGTGACAAAGGCCACAGTCTGCAGAAGAGAATCTGCAGATGGGACATGAGAATCTGACAAACTAGTTAGGGATTAAATTCTGGTTTAGGACATTGTTAAAACAATTCTTTTTTGTTTAATAAATAAAATGTTGAGCATGTTCCATAGATGTTACCTTACCCTTCTCTAAGCGGTTTCGCTTTGAAGTCCATTTTCTTCTTTTCTAAGTGAAATACCTTTACCAATTTCAGACTCAATACAGGAAGAAAAGAAATAATTAAAGCTTTATTTCTTGCTTACATTAAGATTATTTTACCAATCTCTAATTGTAGTTCTTTCTACATTTTGTTTGTTAGGCATAACTGGGTCAGCACTTTTGTTCTTTCAGGTTGAAAATCCTGTCTGAAGATAAGCAAAGTTACTTGTCATGAAGCAAAGCAAATGGCTATGAATAATTTATAAGAAAGTAAAAATATTCTGCTTTTGAGATTTTAACAGGAGAACAACTTTGAGTTATAAATTATTATAATTAGTATGAAGTATGCTCTCCATCCTCTTTGCTCTGATCATGGCCACAATATTTTTTGCTCGAATGGCTAGCAGAGTCCCAAGCACTGCAGACAAGGACCCTGAAGGCCCATGGCCAGTGCCCTTCAGACTACGCTAGTCTCTAGGCACTCATCACTACAATTCACTACTATCTGTGACTACAACCTTGCTCCACAATTGTCTCAAGATGTTAATTTGGATTCTTGCATGTTTCTCAACTTATAAAAAGTAACACACAAGTGTGTGTTAAACGCCTGGTGGGATGTGAGGTGAGGCCGGTAATACAGCTGAAAGCTCCAGAAGTGGATACAGTGCTCAAAGAAGGTTGTTAGCAAGACACAACATAGAGATCCACACATTCACCATTCAGGTACAAAGCAACACTGATAGTAGATAGGTAAGTAGTTAAATTCTTGATATTTGTTTACCTCTGGCTCCTAAAGCCATGGTGTTCAGAGATATATGTTCTCATAGCATGAATAGGGTCTTTCACTGTATAGAGGTAATAAAGTTGAGAAATATGGTATATTTAAGCCAATAGTAAGATTACAGCAACTTGATTTGATGATGCTTCAGTTTCACTAATGCTACTATTAAAACATCTGCAAAGAATGTGTCAATTCTCTGTGGTTCCAAGAGAAGATGAATTACTTAATATAAAACTCTGTCACTTCTTTCTTTAAAATCTTTTATACACTTTCTATAATCCAACATCTCCAGCGTGCTAACACTGACATAAACCACCATGATTCCCAGCATATTTTTCTCATTAACAGACTTCTGATTTTCAGGGTGTAAGTTTAGAAGCACAAGTAAAACAACTAAAATGTAAGAATGAATATATACATAAACCAGCTTACATAAATAAGTTAACATAATTTTTTGCAGTTGCCATTGGAGTCAATAAGTTCATAAGCCTTCCTATGACAACAATCCTGACCCATTTTGCACACTAAGATCGAAAAGGCAAGAGAGGGAAAGGCCAGGGACTCCACACATTCTTAGCAACATGATGGATTCTTGCACATATGAGATTCAATTCAATATCAGGTGCGGTCACATACTCTAAGACTATTGCTGCCAGCGCATTCCCAAAGGAAATACTCAATTATCAAATCTTACATGAGGAGTTTGTGCTAAGAATTAAATTGTCCCAGGCCACTACTAAGTGATACCCAGCATATATCTGGGTTGCAGAATTTCAGAACGGCACTTGCTGACTATCCTCTCTTTTCTCTAAGCTAAAAGCAGCCTTGGGTTGGTGCCGATCACCCTCCTTATGATTTTCAAAACTCCTTCTGTGATTTTAATACTCAATTCCATTAACTTCTGCACTGGGCCTGCTAAAACCATAGGGAGGCTAGAAAATCTTTAGCTGTATGCAGCTGCTTCAGAGATTAGGATGCTAATCACTCACATCTAGCTACTACTATCAATACAAGAAGTCAGGCAAAAACAGCAGAAGAGACAGGCTTGGATTGAGGGAGAGACATATTCATCCCATGAGCTTTTATTATTTTTCTGAATAAGAATAATTTAATCTTTTCTGCATCTTTCTTGTCCTAAAGTTTTGGAGCCCAAAGCACCAAGCAGCTTTTATCAAAAAGTAGTATGGAGAAAAAAAGACATTGAAGGAAGGTGTTTTCTTCATCCCCTTTTTATTACATTATGAAACAAAAGATCAATTTTATTCTGGAGATCTTCCTACAACCAGAAAACAGCAAACATGGTAAGAGCTAGTCTTATCACACAATCTTTGAATGATCTTTTGTTGGAGAAGTTTTGTTGGAGAAGTTATTGTTTCATCTGGACATTGATAGCTATTGATCCATCCTCCCTCACAAAGTGATGGCTGTTGGAAGACAGCTGACATTTTTAACAGATTTTATTTCAATGTGATCAGTTGTTGCACCAACTTCCATGTGTTTTCCTTCTTAGACATAGATGGGGGAGAGAAAAAGAGGATAGCCTGTGATAGTAACCATAATTTTACATATTTGGCCTTGATTTATGATTTTTAAATGTTTTACTTTAAGAAATTATATCCAAGACTTTTTGTATTTGGAAATATTTTCATATGGGAAGGTGGCTGTTATAGTGAATGGCTGAATTGTATTGCAGAGACCACTGAGAGCTGCCAAATTAAAACCAGGGCTCTCTGAGAATCTAAGGGAAAGCAGGACATCCTATGAATTGAGAACATTTTTATACTGTCTAATAGAGAATCATTAAGTGTTTGATTTTTGTAGGTTTCAGGGTGGGGAGAAATGTCAAAGGGAAAATTCTTGGTTTTATAAAGACCTTTTAATGTCAGAGATATTTAAGAGTATAAGACTTATACACACATTAATGCTCATGGAAAGGAGATGTGCCTGTTAAGTGAAAATTAGTGCAGAAAACTTATGCTTTGATGCAAGATTTATTGGTACTGTAGTCAAAGATTTCCCACAACCTCCTATCTTTGTCAGAGAAGTGTGTCTCTTCCTCCAAACCTGATCTTCTGGGGCTAAGTTGCTACTTGGTTTTAAGCAGTTCAGTTTAGGACATTGCTATGCTGACAGGATTTTTATCTTTTTTGTGGGGTTTTTTTTTTTTTTCCTAAATTAAAAGAGTTCATTGACTCATACTGTTGGGATTTTTTTTTATGGGCCTAGAATGAGACTGTGCCTGACTCCCTATAGCCTTGCAGCTAATATTCACTGATGAGAAAAGTGGAAAAGTGGGTGGACAACTGAGAGTTTGTGGACAACTTCAGTTAAACTTCCTTTGTAAAAGTACAAAGGACTGAACATGATACAAGGCAGCTAAGAACTGAAATATTTAGCACCATAATTTATTTGCTTTAGTAATAGCCATCTACTGGGCAATTACTGAGAAAGCAATAATATAAACTTATGCTTGTAGATCTTAGATTGATAGAATTGCTGAAAATTTTCTTTTACTTCATTCTAAACAACTTTTATTATGGCAGCTACTAATATCTGTAGTGCAAGTAGTTTTCTCCTGTGGACAGAAGGAATAGGAAACCTCTCAGCATATCACAGATTGAAATGAAGAAAAGTTGTGGGAAGTTCAGTTTTCTTTGAATGAGTTTTTTAAACTGGATGTGGAAAACCACATGAGAAAGGTTATATGCATACATTTGTAGAAAACTGCCTTTGCCTTCTGTAATGCCATGTAGAGATTAAAGACATTTCTGTTTTCCATGGGACAACTTTGAGAAAACCATTTGGACCCTGTTTCTCAAGAGAAGACATAAAAAAGAACTCAATAAGAAAATGCTCCAGAACTTTCTCCTGAGAAGCCATTAGAAGGGAGAACTAAGAATAAAACTAACAAGAACTACATGACTTAGAACAACACTAATCAGCAGGAAAAAGGTACTTTTCTTAAAGGCTGTGAAATGTAGGAGCAAACAGAGAATTGACAAAAGCAAAGTCTAACTAGTATTGCAAAGGTAGTTAAGAAGATTGCTGAAGGATTTTCAACTGTATACAAATAGAACAAATAAAGTAAAGGAGGTGTTGTTAAGCATTTGGTGAAAAAAGATGAAACATGGACTAGACCCATGTAAACGCATTAAAGTTCAAAACCACACAAAAACATAGGAAATAGGATAAAAATCTGTATTGATTTTGTACAGAACTCCTATGCCAGATCAAGCCATCAAACTACCTGGCAGAACTGATTTGCTTGACAGAAGAATTATAAAATATTAGATGCTTCTGATTAAGGCATTTGAGGGTGGTGCCACATGAGAAATCATTAGTTCAGCTAAGGAGTACAAATGGTTATGGGACTGGTGGAGAGAGACACCATTGTGTTATGTAGAAAACAGAACTGCTGGACTGGAGACTCCCTTGGAGCTGATTTTCCCCAAAGACCTGTGTGGTAACAGATGTTTTATGTTTGCAGTAATGGTTGTCATAGAAAAGAGAGAAGTATGTAAATGATATTTAATGATGGCACCTAAGAGGGATGAACTGTAAATCCTGGAGTTACTCCAAATATCATGGAGGAAATTATAGATGATAATGAAAAAAGAAAAGTTATAGGAACAGCCAGAAATTCAACAGTGGAAAATTCAAAGGGAGTAGTGATGCTGTTAGCTAAGAACATTGCTACCTGGAGTGATGGGGTAGAAAAGGACAAGGTATGGGAAGATCACAGGATAGTTATACACCCCTTGTAAATCATTTGTGAAAAAGGCAAATGCAATCCCACACTGACCTAGGTGTAGTATTTTCAGTAACAAGCAAATACAATACAGTGTTGACAAACTGTGTGGCATTGTACAATTATAGTCACTCATGCTCAGAAAAGCTATGTTACAATAAATGACAGATGAGGGTTACTGAAACTATATTTGTTTTGCTAAGTAAAAGAGGAGCAGCGCTCTTTTTAAAGAGAACTTCCATAGTAAGCAGATCTGGAAAAGCACACATCCCAGTTTATATTTTTCTACAGAGCTGATTTTATTGCATGCTTTTGTAAGACACCTGCTCAGGTCTTGGAGAGTAACTGGCTGCAGCTTTACATTTCGTGGGTGTTGCTGCATGCTTGTTGCTGAACCATCAATCTGCATTCCTCAGAAATGCAGACAGACAGGAGATTTCAGCCAGCAAGCGTGCCTCTGCCAAAGCCAAGCTGTAGTATTAACCATGGCTTTTACTTGGGTGAGACCCTTAGATATAGCTTTGCTTTCTCAGCATGCTTCATGGTGGAAAGCAGACTCTGCAGTCAAGTAACTGTCTTCCATCTGAATGAACTGTCACATACTGGATATAAGAGCTTTGATTGGCACGCATGTTTATTTACCTCTGGCATCAAATTTAACTTACAAGACAGCAAATGATCATCCTTCCCTTTGACAAAGTAGCCAGAGTAAGACTTCTGCAACACAGCAGTGAAAAGGAAGTGGAAAGGGAGAATGTGTTCCCCACCTGTGACACCAAACAATATGGCTAAATCATTCCATCCTGTAAGTGCCCCCTCACCAGTACACAGCTACAGTTCCCACAGCAACCAGATCCTTAATTTGGCTACCTGGTCAGCTCAGAAAACTGCACAGTCCTGCAATGATCAATGATGTGTAAGATTTTTCTATGCCAAACAACCACCTGCTGACTGTGTGCCTGCCCACGGGTACTTAACTGTGCACCAGTCAGTGGGCAGCTCTGTTGGCCACAAGGGACAAGTCTGTCAGCAGCAGATGTGTTCTGCAGGGTGGAGTCAGGCTGGTTCCCTCCTTACCTGGAGTTCCTTAGGACCACTGCGATACAGATAATCCTTAGACTTATTTTAGAGCTGCTCAACAGGCAAGAATCTATTTTAGCTTCAAAAGAGAAAGCCCTTTTATAAAGAAGGTGCAAAAATAAGTAGTGTGATATTTTTTGGTCTGTTATCCCAGTTACGCTCACAGGCTTGTCCATTGCACCCACAGCTCATGACTATGTTTCTTGTCTTTCCTTCATCATTAATCTGTAACCAGTGGATCTATGTGCAGGCAATCCTATGTGAGACAGAGCCAGCAGGAGACAAAATGAGGTAAAGAGGATTGCATCTGACAGAGCTGTTTAAGTAAATTGTTAATTTTCTTAGAATACCAAGGGACCTGTCTGCAGCACCAAATCTCCATAGCTTGTAATCTTATGAGCCATCTGTCTCCCTAGAGAAGGCTATGGAATTTGGAGGATAATGAAATATTAGGATGTAAATATTGAGGGAGTGGAAGATTATTGCAGTATCTAATCCTGCATCTTGCAAGATGATGGGTTCCCTAGCATCCCACTGTGGTAAGGGAATACAGTGTTCAAAATCTTCAAGTCTGGGGTCTGAAATGCGTACAGGTTTAGCAAGTTGGATCAATTTTTACTGCTGGATGTGTGAATATGTATACTTGCATTTCTGTAGCTTTATTTTTCTCTTAATTAGGTACTCTACCCATTAAAAATAAAAATATTTTCTTGGCTTTTTATGTTGTGCTCAATAACCCAAAGCATAATAAAAACCATCCTCTCAATTCAGTGACCCTTCAGACATACTGTAACACCATGGCTTTACTGGGCTTTGCAGAGGACAAGGACTGGGTTAAAAGTATTTCTTTTTTTATTTTTTTTTTTTTTTATAGGAGGGCTATGTCTTGGCTGAAAAGAGCTCACAGCTTCTTAGCAGGTTGGTGCATACATTACATTTACTTTCTAAAATGAATAAACTGCATATGTATGGGATGTCATCTTTTTTAGTCTAAATTCAATATTCAAAATGAGGCCTGTTTTGTGGTCATGAAATAAATTTCATTATGTATCTCACTCCTGAAAAATGATGACTTATCTGAAAGACTAATAAATGTCTTTTTAACTCACAAACTCTTCAGTGTAATGTTTCATGTCCTCTGTGGCTTTATATTCTCAAGGGAGACAATATATTCTCGTGGTATAAGATCAGAGAAGAGTTTCAGGAGGCTCTTCAATTTCTAGTTTCAGAACTGAGAGGTTTGAGAGGTTTTCTAGAGTACAAAACACATCATATCTTTAGAACTGGCCTTCAGTCACTTTTCTTTGAGTTTCCTCATTGTAGCAGTATTTATACACCTATGTGAAGCAGTTTGAAATCTTTGCCTGAACTCTACATAAAATTTTTATGGGAATCTATTAGGTATTAATTGTAATTCACAAAGAAACTTGTCAACCATGCTTCAAGCCATTACAATTATATTTGTTCTAGGAAATGTAACTATCACATTTTAATAAATATTAAAATGAATGCCTTTTCCCAAACCCTGAAGATTTATCAACTGTAAAAAACAGCACAAAACCACAGTGTTAATTTTCCTTTAGCCATTAAGCTTAACAAAGCACTGAGTCTTTTCACAGAAAGTCCAATGAAAAAAGTATACTTTTTACCTTACCCCAAATCAGCATCTTAGAGTCACCTTACATTACTTTTTGCAATTAACTACCAATGCATTTATTTTTCCAGATATACATCAGATTGATACAACTTTTGAGACAACTATCAACAAGTTCCTGGGTGAAAGAAATGCCACAAATGATCAGCTTCACCAAATTACGTAAAAAGCCTTAACAAAGCAGCTAAATGTCAATTTTCCCCTTCCAATAAACCCCAGTGAAAACACAGCTCACAGATGTTTAAGGTCATTAGATGGATTGCTGGCATTATAATCTTTGTATAGATATATAGAATCATAGAATAGTTAGGGTTGGAAAGGACCTTAAGATCATCTAGTTCCAACACCCTCCCATGGGCAGGGACATCTCACACTAAACCATATCACCCAGGACTCTGTCCAATCTGGCCTTGAACACTGCCAAATATACATTTATATGCAAATATACATTTATGTGCTGTCACTTACAGCATTTTCCACACTTTTCAAAAGTTCCTTCTATTCTGTGGAGGATTTTTTTATTTCTATAATTCCAAATCCTAAAAAAAAAATAAAAAAATAAAAAAATAAAAATTCCCACTAAAGGAAGATGTCTTATACAGGATATATTATATCTTATACAGGATAATTATATGTATCCTGTAACATTAGGCCTCTCAGCTGAATAGCACTGATGAATATTGACAAAGATTAATGCTTTAGTACGATCCCAGAATATATATGAGCAAGTTTAACTCAGAATCAGATTTACTATAAACTTTATAAAGACACGATGCAGTAATGAAGAAATTTACAATGTAATTAATAGGCCAATAGCTAAAATAATTTTATAGCTTTGATAATTTAAAAATAAGTTCTCTAAGGGACATTAGAAATGTACTTCAGACATTTGCCACAGAATAAATCATGTTCTAGTTACTGAAATGGTTCCAGTGAGCTAGAAAGCACATGGCAGCATAGTTAGCAACCTTGTCAGAGCCTCCAAAACTGAGGTACATTACATAAAAGCACTCTTATTTATTTGCTCTTTATGGAAATAAATAATATTTATCTGAAAGGTATTTATTCTTAGAGCCATTAGACAGTTAAAATCCTACTAGCTTTTTGAAAACAATGAGTATACAAATTCAGAAGAATACAGATTCTTTTCTTTCTACAAACTGCTGGAACATTTTATAACCTTTTTTTTTTCCAAATGAAACCAACAATGGATTCAATCCAAATATCAAGGATGCAAAAACAGGCTCCTATTTAAAAAAATTAAAATGTCTAAATCAAAAAGGTTTTTTATTGAGAAGGTGCTTTTGAGTCATCAACAGGCCAATCTTACTACTTGACAGCTAAAGACACCTCTCAGACATTTTTTATGTACTTTTCATTTGGTGTCCTGAACAAAAACAACAACAGATGCAACCCTCTGTCCAAAACCTACTTGCAACAGCAGTCCTGCTAATAGGTGGTTTTAAACACCATAATAATGTTCTTATTTCTAATAAGAGCACAAGAATTTCAGTTTAACTTATTATATAGTCAGTACCTAAGAGTGTTCTGTGCCATAGGCAGTTCATGCTCTTCTTCTGTAATTCTATCCTTAAAAATGCTACATCCCCAAATTACCATCCTCAGTAGCTGACAATCTGCCATCTTTCTCTTGGAAGTATTACATCTCTGACATGCTATAGGATAATAAGAGAGCAAATGCCTGGTTCTAAGGATGCAAAAGTACATTAAAATAAATCTTACCTTAGATCAATGAGGATACAAAGCTCCTGTAATATGTCTTGCTATATTTTCTGTGCTGTTTTCAGATATTACAAACTAAATTGTATCAGGCTGGATTAACACTTCCAGAGATTACCAGTGGCTAAATTCTTCATACATTGGTACAAAAGATAATTAGTTATTTGAGTATTTATTCCTAAATGAATACCCCCAAATCACTGCGGGATACAGTATGCTTTAACATGCTGCTGAAACTGCTACCTTTAGAAAGAACACAAACCAAATGTACAGATAAGATCTGATTTCAAGTACCATGGCATTGGTAGCTTTCCAACTGAAATATTGCTGGTTTTAAAACAAAAAGTAAGCAAAATAAAATACAAAAGTACAGTCTTACTGTGTTTCCAAGCAAAGTTTCTCACAGCTTTTGCTCTCATGGTACAGCACTGAGGGAGTTAATAACATGATGCCCTCCTGCTTCCTGGCTTGATATAGAATGGCAGGACATGTTCTACCAGGTAAGACCCCCTGCAAAAAGGCTCACCCATAGTTTGGTGCTATTTTTCACTTTCACATTTTTTCTAGCCCATCAAAATTCTAAGAAAATCACTGCAGGTGAAAAAAAGTCTGAGACTATTGTAGAAACAAGCTGATTGTTATGAACTGCTAAAAAACGTCTACATTTAAACTAAAAACTTATTAAAATAGACCTTCCAACCTACACCCATGCTGTCCACGCAAGCTTCCAGACAAGACTGAGTAACTGTGGGTAATTATATGTATCCTGTAACAGCAGCTGCTTTAAAGTTCCCCTCATGCTCTGGCTGAGGCTTCCTAGAGACTTTCAGGTCAAAGTCTGCAGAAGGACATGAAACTTCTGACCAGCGAGGCTAGGCATGGCAGAACAACTTGTTGCCCTCCCTGCAAAGGGTGTATGTGATGACAGGGAGGTGTAGGTCTCAGCAGGGAGCTCCCCCTCCCAACACCTCCTGCAATTTGCTCACTGAGATGAGAGAGTTGTATCCTCTCCTCCCTTCTCAGCACTGGGCTGTCACAAGGTACTCATCACTATAAAGTCTCTACCATATTCCTGTAAACAATTACAAAACTGAAAAGGCAGAGAAAGCCTTCAACCTGCATGATGCCAAAGCACTGTTTTTATTAATATAACAAAACCAATCACAGTGAAAAAGTTTTAGAAAATTTTATATGCAACGCTCTATAAAAAAAAGAATTTTGGCACATTGGCAAATCACATGAATGCGATGAAGTTGTTCTAATCATGTAACAGACAGGTTTTTCTGTTTAGTTTTCATCACATTACACACATATTGTTTATGTATCGCTTCTTGGCATATCTTTACAAGAGAAAGAAAGTGCCATCTTTTCCAGAGGAGGCATATTTTAATTAATCTATCCCTGACCATGGGTAGTCACTACTTATCCCGGGTCATTTTGCTCATAATATTTTATGACAGTCATAGGATTTCTTTCTAAAAAAAACCAAAACAAAACAAAAAACCAAACCAAAAAAAAAAAAAAAAAAAAAAAAAAAAAAAAAAAAAAAAAAAAACAAACCAAAACCCAAAACCCTTTAAACATCTCTCAAATTCAAATGCATCTGACTGAAACCTCACAATAGAAAATGAGAGATGAGAGTGCAGAGGACAAGCCAGATCAGAGTGTGGCTGGGAGTACTGTAAAACATGTTCTTTGTAAATCAGACAAAAGACATGTTTACAAGAAAGGAAAACAAAAAAAGGAAAGCTATACAGCTTTAATTCAAACTGAGCCATGATTTAAGAGCTCTGCTGCCTCATCAAGAAGTACTCTAGCTCCTAAGCCAACACTGTGACTTTAGTTTGTCTTTTGGCATTCAAACAAAATACAACAAAATACATTTCACATACCCCTGATTCAAGTTGTTTCTTTCTATTACTAGGATAACTCTATTCTTTGCATTTGAAGGGGTTTTTAACTTTCTGTACCAATTTATTTCTAAGTTTTAAAATTCATGCTAATAAAGAGTTTTTAAGGAATAATCATTATGGCAATTCAAATATCATCTATGTTAATCCTAACAAACCTCACTCAGATAACATTAATGGGCTGATTAACAAGAAATAAAGCAAGGATGGGCCTATTCTTAATTTATCCTGCTGTGTTCAGATATTACCCACACATATGGCAGAGAAGATTACCAGCAGTTCTGAGACCCCCATGATTCTTCAGGCATAACAAAGCAGATTAATGACAAAGTAATAAGGTCAGCTCAGGTGTAACAACACCTTTTGTCCTGGATTGCTTCAGGGCTAAATTTGGCCCAACTTATAACAAAATTTCATTTTACTTGATGATTTTGGCTGTTGTCTTAAAGCAGAAGAGTAGTGAATTCTGTGTCTGAAGGAGATGAAGGTTCCACAACTGGAGAGATGAAATCTCTCATTTACTCTCTCGCTAGTTCAGGTTCTAGGTAACAAAAGCTGATTCTTGCCTTTACACTGCTGTCAAGAAGAGAATGACACGCTCTCCAGGTGTAAAACTTAAAAAATAGCACTTCTGAAGCACAACTGAAAAATAAGGGAGATAGCAGAAAGCTGGTGAATTTTGTGCCATTTGGGAAGCATTACACCAGTCACATGTGCAGCTGAAAATAATTAATCTAGCTGCTTAAACAGACAAACTACTCATTGCCATTGTGAGAAAGAAATTAAGACAGAACAGTAGGTGAAAAAAAGCTAATATTGTATCTGATAACACAACTGTCCCAAATGAATTTGCTGTTAGAGAAGATAGTTATTACCTATAAAATTAAAGGCTATAAATGTAATATAAATAGTGCTTGAGAAAAGCTGGTTTACCTCCAAGATTTCATATCCAATCTCTAGTTGTTTTCTGACAGATTAATTATCTCATAATAAAACCATAAAACTATCTAATTAAATGTAAAGTGAAAAGTCATGTACTCCCATGTAATGGAAACATCAGCAATGATAAATGCTGTGCAGCACAAGTGAATACATTGCTATACCTATGTTCACTGGATGGCAAAAAGAAACAGGTGTGGTCTAGGGGGTAAGCAAAGGATTTAAGACAAAGGAATCAGATTTCTAGGTCAAGAATAATTCCTGACATCTAATTTCTTTGTTTATGGTTATACTGATTTATAAGCCTACATAACAAAAATAAGCCTCCATTCATGGTACTGTCAGAGATTGAACTCACCACACTTTTGAGACAGAAAAAGTTCTGAAAATCATCCTACTTAGTTTGCATAAAATCCTTTGTTACCTGGCTTGCAAACTGACTTCTGTGCCCCATTTTCTAAAAGATCAGGTAAAAGACAACAGAAAACGAACTCTGAAGTTAAAGGTAGAGTGGCAGATCTTTCACTTTCCTTATGTTTGCACCAACTTAGCTGCCAGCCTTTATTCCCTCTTTTCCTCTTGAGATAGACACACACTTTTTTTTCTGAGTGTAGGAAAAAGACAGCTAGCTTGGGTCACTGCACTTGCGTTTCCATTGAGTGATCTATGTTAAAACCCACAAATAGACAAGGATGCCCATGGTAGCACTATGGGCTCTAGTAGTTATTAATCACAGGTGAAGTGTTATTGCCTTCTGCATCCTCTAGCCATGAAGTGTGTGATCAGGCATGACATGACAGGCAAACAGATGCTGTGACAGCTGTGTATATAATTGTTCCCATATTAGAACATAGGTCTCCATTTTACTAGTGCTTACTCTCACTACGAAAGCAACCACCAGTGTAGGAACTAAAGCACCCAAACGCTAAAGTGCAGCAGAAGCACTCTATGGGCTTGCAGCTCTTATTACCAAAGGCAAGAAAGTGAGGCAAGGCACTGCTCCCCAGATGATATCCATGCAAGCTCCTCCCTAGCATATTTCAGTCCAGCACAACCTTGGTTGAAGGTGTCACTCCTATGTCCACGGTCAACATAACTTCATCTCACACAAGCAGGACAGGATGCTTCCCTGATGCATCTCACCTGTACTGCTGCACTTTAGCATCTGGGTGCTTTAGTTGCTACACTGATAGTTGCTTTCCTAGTGAGAGTAAACACTAATAAAATGGACACCTATGCTCTAAACAAACCACTACAGTCACAGATATTGGTAACTATTCATTTCACTGTGCTGTGTGAAAGAGTCAGAAGGCTGCCTGGAGATTCAAAAAGGGTATTGTAGTAGAGTTACTTCAGCCCCTGCTCCCCCACCTGGGCTATCTCAAATAGCTTACTGTCACTGCGTAACTTGTTACAGCCACAATAAAATGTTCTAAAAGCATTAATGTTTCTAACCAAACTCTTGAAAATAAGACATGCTATTTTTAACACCAAGAACTTTTTAGGTAAAAAAAGTTGGTTATATTATTTAGCACATTAATAATAATGTACATCACAATTTCATGTTTTCCAATTCATACAGGTTTCAACAAAACATAGATACATGAGTTACTGGTTTCAAAAAGGTGGAATATTGAAACATTGCAATGTAAATAATAGATCATCTGCAGATTCCTGCATTTTCTGTCTTAAATCTTCCAGGTTACTTGAACTGTTACCATGAATGACTGCTAGTCAAAGATGCTACATTTAAATAAAACTACCTCTCCTACTAAGAGAGGACCGAGAGCGAATGCCTGTATTACAGGAGAGATCACAGGACTTCCTAAGGTAGTGTCTGTGGAATAAACAGAAATGCTTACAGCATGTGAAAATACATGCATGTTGAAAAGCTTCTGGTGAGCTTTGTTTTGCTGAAGATAGATGGGAGATGCTTAGAGCCCTGAGCAACATTCAGTTAATCAAACAGACACCTAGAGTCAGTAATCAAAATTAAATTTTTATGGAACCTATTTTTTTAAACCCATGAAAATGACACTTCTGAGATCTTAAAGGCTTATCACCAACCTTAATATGCCATTATTTCCGTTTCTTTGGCATAACAGAATAAATAACATTGATTTTAAATTGGGGGGGGGGGGGGGGGAAGGGGGGAGAGAGGAGGGGGGAAGGATGGGGAATGGAGGGGGGAATGGGGGAGATGGGATGTGGGAATGATGG
>NDXB01016330.1:259898-281251 GCA_002631895.1 Agapornis roseicollis
TTTTTTTTTTTTTTTTTTTCAGTTTGAAAACTTTCAGCTTTCCAGTTTAGCATGAGATCCCTTGGTTTTGTAGGGCCTATTTAGAGTCTGAACGTGCAGGGCCTCTGCAAAACAGGCACTCATTGGCTTGATTAGGAATGGAATAAAAACGTTTTAGGAACTCAGCAGTACAGCTTTAGTTTTCACCTTACAAACAGAGAATGGAGGCATGTGCCCTCACATCCTTATTGGTGGAACAAAATGAAAGAAGGCTAATGGGAAGGCTGATTTGGAGGCGATATTTCTTTTTGTCTAGTCTAAACGAGTACAGTTTTACTGAACCATGAGCATGTTTAAAGGCCTGGCCTCATTTTGTTTTTAATTATTATTATTTAGGAGAGAGCTTTGCTGAAATATACATTGTGATTAGAAGGTCTTCTTTTTCTAGAAAATGAGCCAGTCTGAAAATTGCTACGCAGTAAACACTGTAAGGAGATTAGAGGAATACTTTTAGCACTTTGAAGAAGAAATACAAGCATGGACTTCCTTCTGTATTTGCATGAAAATGGATGGCATGCAGAGTAGTATCTGTTTGACTGACATGAAATAGCTGAAATCATGTGGCTAAGAGTTGCTGGTTTTGCTCTGCCCTTTGGGTTAGAGTACGGAGAGCACTCACTGTTTAAGTCTTGATGTTGCCATCCATAAAATGTGAAAGACAGCATTATCTGTCTCGCAGGGATGCTAGGAGATTATGTAATGTTTGCACAGCTATTTTAAAAGATGAAGTACTGTTAATTATGCAGTATAATTGCTGAGAATGAAGACTTATACTCTCTAAAGAAAATGAGAATGTAAAATCCTGAAAAAAAATTGTTTTGGAGAGCATCTTTAACTATGTTAATCTACACTATTTATCTATTTGCTAATTCAAATTATTTTAGTCTGTTAGAACTTGATTACAATAATTTACATGAAAAATACACCTGACTGTGGTTGTCACTGAAGTGCACTCTATCCAATGAGAAAATCATTAAAAAGTTATCACTGTATTTTCCAAAAGTGCCCCCTTCTTCTACCCCATATCTGTATGATCTACTTAATAATTTATTTCTTTCCATATCTATGTTTCAAGTTGGTTAAATCTGGGCTGCTAAGTGCTGCTACCCTTCCAAGGGATTCATTTACTGAGAAATCTTCTTCACTATGATTTAGTCTTTCATCTTGTATGGATGTTGCTTTACTCATCACTAATTCACACCACACATCACAGGCTACATCAACATCTGCATCTTCTGAATGGGAAGTTTTCATTTCTTCCCCTTTAAGAATATCTGTCATTCTGAAGTCCCAGTCATCAGCTCCTAACAACCTTTCCAGCTGTACAAAAATGCATTCTGAATAAACATTGGAAGGAAGGAAGCATAAATATTTGACAGCATTCACAGCAGAGGCAGGTTATTAAGCACTCTGCATTTCAGAAGAATACTCCAGGCTGTCTCCAATGAAGTATTACAAGTGAGACTCCAAGTGTTTTTAAATCTAAATAAGCTTTTACTTTGGAACAGGCTATTACTCCCTGGATATGAGGAGAGAAGACTGTGGGCAGGCATAACATTTTGCAATTTCATATTCATTTTGCCTGCTTTTGTGATTATCATATTCTGTATACCTGAAATTTTGTTACTTGCATTTTGGGCATACTGAAATGGACACTGCAGCAGAACTTAAAATGAGAAATTAATGACTTCCTCCTTATGGAGTTAGTTAATGCTTATCCCATAGGTCCAAACTTTAAGTGATTTGGTCATCTGAAAGACAGCTTCATTGTCTCATTCTCCATATGGAAAACATCTAATGCTGTTCTGTAGTAATACAAAAACTACAGAGGGAAGCATTAAGAGGAAGAATAAATTGTTTTTACTCTCTCTCAACACCTTCACTAGAACTTCAACAATTTCTCCAGCGTCTATGTGACTGCCCATTTAAGTATCAATGGAGTAGAACTGGGGTAGAATATGGAAGCATTATTGGAAGGCCAATCTAAGGCACTTTCAAAATCATATTTTTAGCCATGAGGCCAAACGGCTTCTTGGCAGGATTCATAATTTATTTTGAATTCTAAAGTTTCTAACTTTTCCTAGCAGGCAGACTCTAAACTAACCTCAATAACCTGATCTCAATTAGATCAAAAAAATGGCACAAAAATATGCAATTCTTTCCATATCTATGTCAATACCAGCTGTATCTGTCACAAACTTGCTTTGTATACACATATATGTATAAATATAGGCATATACGTGACTGATAACTGCAATCACTGTTCTATTCCTATTCTGTAGTCTATTTAATTTTTGGAAATCTTATGGTCTGGGCTGCTAAAAGTCAGAAAATCCTTGTTCTAGCCCTCCTACACCTGTGCAGAGCTCTTCTGCATCTGCACAGTTAGTTCAGCTGGGGCCTCTGGCATATGTGCCTGCACTGGCAGAGCCAGTTCTTCATCATAAAAGATGTAGATTAGCAAGATTTTTCCAATGATGTCAGTAGAACACTTTTGGTGTTGGAGTTTGGCAGGGTAACATTCCATATGAAAACATGGATTTTTGACTAGACATTGGCCTAAACTTAATCTCTTTTCCAAACAGTCCCAATCACTGCAAAAATACTGAAAAAAATTACTTGCACAGCGTATTTGGTTTACAGTGATCAAAGATGGCCAAATAAATTTTCCCATCTGAATTTCTATTGGACATTCCTTTTCTGTTTAGATTAATGTGAAATTTGCCATATGGTAGGGGATGAAATTTCTGAAAATGCAGTCTGTAGACAGTATCTACAGAGCATCGCATACAGCTCTTTCATAGGAACATGCTGGACACACAACCATCAAATCCACTCTGCACCATTTTCTTTCCCCCCAAGTAAGACTTGGCATAAGCTTTTCACCACATGTTATACTGAAGTGTGAAAACTGAAGTACATACCCATACTAAATTGACAGTAAAATATATCACAAGACATAGTACAATCAACCTGTACATTTATGAACCTTAGTAGAGTAGGAATTACCTTGTATATATAAAAAATGTCAGACACTAGCCAAAAAGCAGACACATTCAGCACTGAGCACTCAGTATTTAAGCACTTAATTCCTGTCATCTAATATAGCAGTTCTAGCTACAGGGCAGTAAAAAAAACAAAATCAGGCATCAGAATAACCGCGCATGTCACTTCAGACCATAATAATAAGCTCCTGACAGAAAAAGACAAAAAGTCAGATAACTCATACTTCTGAACTACCTCGAGGTACAAGTACAGGCTTAAATGCAGAATATATAGTAAAGCTTCAGCTTTAAAGTTTTATTAGAATGGATACTCATATGACTGCTTTAAGTCAATTATTTGAAAGGGCAATTTGGAATATAAAATATTTTTCAGCATTAGGATCGATATGCAAATGCTTGAGGTTTTCTCCTACATCCCACTGTAGTACAAAATCGACCTCAGAGAGGAAAAAGCAGCAGGAAAAAAATATACTGCTTTTAAGAAAAACACATAGAACAATATGAGCATAACTAATGTATGATTTTTAGTATACCAATATTAAATTGATGACTGTGGCTTATTTGGGACTGAACAATCCTATGAAGTCCTACTGCCTATAATGGCTTTACAAGCAGTACTAGCCAGCACAAAGTTTGCCAGAAATATTAACACTTAAAAGAATATATTAAAGTATGGAAGCTGTTTTAAACTTTCTAGAAAAAATTTAAATATCTGTGGATGAAATGTAGTTAAATAATTTTTTTGTTATCTAGTCTTGCACACTCTGCAGGTATGTACATTTGAAAATCTTGTTTAACCTGATTTTTTTATAAGCATCTTGTCCCATTTCAAAATAATCTTTTAAATGTGTTACAGCAACAAGAACTCATAAGTCACATAAATTCAGCATCTTCAATTTGATGAGCTAACTAGCGCAGTGGCATAAACTGCATCTTCCTACTCTGTCTAATCCTCTGTTTTGCACCAAATCCTTCCTGAGGGGTCTTACAACTGCAATGGGGGCATTTAAATGGGCTATTCCATTACCTGCAACAACCAGACATGCCCGATATACACAACAGAACAAATGATGTTTTTTCAGGCCTAGTATCACGTATTATGGGCAAGACAAGGTGGATAAAGAGTATTTACATATCTCACATCCAAAATTTAAAAATATGCAAGATGAAATCCATTCCAGTTAAATGTAAGGGTGTCTTGAAGCTCACTTTGCTAAGGTAAGAAAACATATGTAACCTACAGTGTTAGGACACGTCAGAAGGCAATGCCTTTCTTACTGTGCCCTTGCAAGCATATGGCTAGCAGCTATAGAAAAGTTGCACATGCTATGCTACAACTTCAGTGATGCTCCCAGAGCTTGCATGCAAAGTCTAACACCATATCCAGAGTGTTACTTGAGACATCAGATTGTAATGCATACAGGTTCAGCATCCAATGTGTCAGAAACAAGGAAGTTCGGTGCTCACAGAGCTTGCATGCAAAGTCTAACACCATATCCAGACTGTTACTTGAAACATCAGATTGTAATGCATACAGGTTCAGCATCCAATGTGTCAGAAACAAGGAAGTTTGGTCTTCAGTGTAGATTGTGTTTACCTATTCTGTTTACTAAGCCAGTGACACTAAGATCCATGTAAGTGTCTTCACTGTAGCTGCCACTCAGGTAGTTCAGATAAGCTAGAAGAGGTAATCTCCTGAATACCACGTGTCATGCTGCTGAAGCCTAACAGACACAGTCACATTGCCTGGCAACACATGATAAAAATAATAATAATTAAAGTCTTTTGATGCTAAAACCCGACAAAGCTCATAATCACTGTTAAAGTCAGGTGAAACAATGGGGACAAAAAACCTCTCTAGAGAATAAACATCAACATTACATTACACAATGCACATGTACTCCTTACCCTAGAGCTGAGGCTTCTTGATTAGCACTGGCCACCATGCCTGCACCCTCTATGGTGGCTGGTGCCAATAACAAGTAAAGCTGGACCAGTCTGTGGGGTGTGGTAATGTGTGGGGAGCTCTGGCTGCTCTTGAGGGGATTTCTTTGCTCTAAAGATCATCTACGTTTTCTATTTTTTATTTTTTTTTTTCATAAGGATATCTTGAAGGAGTCTTTTTAAGTGCTTTTCAGCAGAACTGCTCTTTAGAAACGTCATTTAACTTACAGTGAAATCAACATTGGTAAAGTCATGAAACCATTTGCTAATTTCATATTTGCATCTTCAGAGAAAAAGCAGAGAAAATTCTCAGTCAACAAACACATAAACAAACAAAAAACCCCAACTGAAACCTCCAACCCTTGCACCACAACACAACTCTAAAGATGAACAGCAGAATAAATCCAGGAAAGACTGAACAGATAGCTTTCTAGCTATTGGTTTCATAAGCAGTTGTTCCACAGAGAATCCATGATATCCACAAACATGGGTTTTGTTTATGTGTCAAAAAGCTATCATTATGCAGGATGGATAGAAAGTATAAATTAAATATTTCAAACAATGATCAGAGTTCTCCTCTACAGCTATACCAGAAACTGAAGTCAGCTGGAAAATTCCATTGTCCTTGGAATTTCAAAGCTGTTAGGTGAGGCAGGCATTTTTAAAGTAATAGAGGCTAACAAAGCAACCTGTTTATATTTGAGAAACTCCATCTTGCCAAGATAAAAATGATGTTATCCAAATGTGGTTTCTTTCAGTTTAGAACCATGCTTTTTCTCCAAATGAAAGACAAATGTAGGTAATACCTTAAGATTACTTTGGTTGTGTTGTATTCTTCAAACACAACAAGGAAAACTCTAATTTCAGTCTGAATCTATTTAAGAAGCATGCAGTGACCAATTTTTTGATGTGCTAGCACTGGTTGATATTATTTGAAACAGCCCCCAATGTTCATGGAAGCCTCCCTCCTGAGAGCACATAAAGAGGTTCATACTTAATGAACTTCCTTATTTATTTCCATCTGGTGCTGAACAAACTTGTTCTAGTCTCTCAAATTGAGAAATGTCTTTCTCTTCTTTAGGATTCAGAATACACTGATATTTTCTACACCATGATATCTCATATAGGTGTGGATAAAGTATGAATTGGGGTTCTAAGGTACAGTTGTTCAGTGGCTTACACTGGAAGCAAATATTATGACAACTCCCTGGTTACACTTTTATTTTGATACCTGCTTTAACTCATTTACTACATGCCACATCAACTTATTTTTCAAACTTGCACCATTGTAAGTTGAAGGCTTTGTAAAATAAGTTAGCATTCCTACCAATACAATCTTGCAAATAAACTCATCCAATAAATATTTGTTTCTCTGTTCTTCTGTTAAGCAATATTATTTACAATACCATTGTTTCATAGAAGAGAAGGCTCAGGGAAGACCTTGTAACAGTCTTCCGGTACCTAAAGGGGGCCTACAAGAAAGATGGAGAGGGACTTCTTACAAGGGCGTGTAAGGATAGGACAAGGGAGAATCATTTTAAACTGAAAAAGGGTAGATTTAGATTAGATATTAGAAATAAATTCTTCACTGTAAGGGTAGTGGGATACTGGCACAGGTTTCCCAGAGAAGCTGTGGATGTCCCATTCCTGGAATTGTTTAAGGCCAGTTTGGATGGGACTTGAAGCCACCTGGTCTACTGTGAATCCTTGCCCATGGCAGGGGGGTTGGAACTAGATGACTTTTAAGGTCCTTTCCAAATCTAACCATTCTATAATTCTATGAAATCCGCCATTTCTCCCCTGTCTGAAGTCAGGCTGACAAAACCTATAATTTCTCAACTTATCCTATTTAACATTTTAAACAATGGCACAACATTGTTTTGTTTTGTTTTTCCCCATGCCTCTGGAAACCCTTTGTTTCCCAAGACTTATTCAAACTAGATTTTAACAGTTCAAAATGTTCAAGAGACATCTCTTAAAACACTCATGGGAAATTTCTGTACCTGTTGATCTAGGTGATGCTTTTTAAAAAGGCTCCTAAATAACCACAAGAATGGAAAATATTTCATCAATCTATCCCATGAATACATCATCTACCTCTTTCCTAGTTACAGAGTAGAAATATTTATTGAACACATCTGCTCTCCCCAGAATAAGAATGTTACCTTTTCAATTAGTAGTTGTATATAATTGCTTTGTTCCTTTAATCTTAATATATTATCAGTCTCTAATAGTAATAGACTTTTCTGTAGTTCTTTTGCTTCCCTTATAAACTTTCTACTAGTCCTACTTTTTTTCTCATTTTCATTTGCCGAATTGCCCTTCTTTGGGATTAAATACTTCCCTCCTACCCCATATGTTTCTTTTTAAATCAGTATAAGGTTTTATTTTCTAACTTTGAGGTTTTAGGTTTAAAGATAGAAAAGTAAAATCTTGCCAACTACTTCCCAAGCATGATCAATATTTATATTCTCTCCTTACAACTTAACTCATAATCAATTACAGATTTATGAGCATTAGGTAGGATTTTATTATGCTCATATATATCTCAAGTAATCATTTCATAATCAGAACAACCACCAATATTTAGTTCCAAGATCAGTTCCTACATAAGGATTACTATAGATTTCCTATGGAAGATGTAATGTTTATCAAGTCAGCAAATGGATAGTTATAATTTATAATTCATGAAAGAAATTCCAACATTCTCTGGCACAGAGGTTTAGGTGTCTGAAGGTCTGTGATAGTCCAATCAAACGTTTCACACTATGCTCACAAGCAGGTTTTTCTGGGCATGCTTTTTGTTTATGTTGGTGTTTGCCACAGATCCCCAAATCATACACATGCTGCCAGCGAGAGCACTTTGACAGCTAACTCATGCACATTCAGGAATGTGTTTTCCAACTAGTGAGGAATTTGGACTCTGTTGTCAAATAGTGAGTTCTAATCCTATGGATTACATTACTAACGAAGTTGAACATATTTGCTAACAAATGACAGTTTCCAAATTGTGCTATCACTCTTAAATTAAGAATCACTTCTCATATATCACGATGCCTTAAGCAGCTTTGTTCCTAATACTTTGATTTTTTACCAATACTTACTCTGCTACCTCCCTACATTTTCTTGCAATTAGCTTAATTGGCACCTGCTTAGCTGAGAATGAGAGTCCCTTAGAACAGGCATTTTCAAAACACACATCACATACTATGGAGTAAGACTCACTTCAAAATGATCTTAGTGTACTGAGGCGAGGAGCAACTGGGACTGCTGTTGCTACTACCCTGCACAAATGTAACTCATTGCTGCAGGGTTGAGCCTGGGAGAGGACAACATCCAACTCTGAGGATAAAAGGGATTTTCTAGTCTTACATAAAAGCAAGAAAGAAAATATGTCATGTAACTTGCAGATCCCAACCACTGCCCCATTTCTGGCCATCAACATCGAACTGTGACTGGAAATAAAACCTCACACACCCTAGGGATACTCTTCCCAAAGTGTCTTCTGTTGTATGTAACTCAACCTCCTTTTGTCAATCCCACAGAACAGATTAACTATTTACTTAAATTTTAAGAAAACTATCAGAATGGGTGTTATTTCACTGTCAGTTACAGCTGCCTAAAACCTTGACAAATCAGGCCACACTGACTTTCCTGGGTTTCAGTTAACCTATTCATTTAAAAATATTTTCCTGTCCTTATGAAACGTCTTAGTGTCTGTGAATCGAAAGTGATGGGCAAGCATAAATTATCATTACTTTAATTTCCTGTTTCAGCTACTTCAGATGAAGTGAATCTTTCTTTTCCATTCCTACCATAGCCTAAGAATACCAGAAATCTGTTTCTTTTTGTTTGGTTGGTTTTTTTGTTGTTTTGAGACAACTGCCCACACAAGGAAAATTTGATAAGGAGACTCCTTTTCAGAGGATAATCCAAATGGAAACTCAACATTTTCTATTTGTCACTAAAACTGGAAAAAAATGGTTGATTTCTAATGACAGTCTACGTTGTTCTACCCTATCAGTGATACCTGCCCCTGAACTACACCCACTATATTACAACGATTTGCATACTTTCCTGAGACCCATAGGACATCTAGGTCTGCTACAAGACATACAGCAATTCTAGACCTTATCAAATAAGTAAATCTTCATTTTCACTATGGAAACTCAGGTTCACATTTGAATATTTCACAGAAATATGCACTTTCAACCATGGCTGCAGGCTATTGTCCCATTGTGTAAATCATCCATTTTTAGAACTAAATGTACAATTATGCAGCTCAAGTCATGCAGAAGACCCATGGAATTTGTGCATATTGCTCATGCAAGGGTTGTATTTTTATCCTTTTTTTTGTTAAAGCAAGTATTTGTACATAAATAGATCTGAAATGCAGATAAATAGCTGTGTTCAAATTATCAAGGACTGTAAAAGAGGCCATGTCAAAGGACAGTTTCCTTGGGTGACTGAGAGTCAGTATGGTACATAAAGCCAAATTACAAAAAGTATTTATTAGTCAGTAAATTGCAGTATTTCTTCAGTTACCAAGGAACTTGGCAAACTTTTCTCATATTAGGCAATTAAAAAGGCAATAGCACTATTGTTTAGCAACTTTGAAAGCACTTAACTTCAAAATTACAAATGAAAACAAAGACCAGAAATAAAACAATTATGTTTCATTGCTTTTGACTTCTGGACTTGCAATCAGAAATCAGGGATACATTACACATCAAGGCTGCCTGGGGGTCACTGAGAAAAGTGATTTCAATTAACAATTGCATGCTAGAAGCTTCTACACCCAAATGGAAAAGAACGACAGGCTGTTTATGAAATGAGGGGATTTAAACTATTTAATAAGTAGTACAGTCTCCACAAGTCGTCTTTAATGGTATTTGAAGGAATAAAGCTGTGATGTAGAGAGTGCCCTGATAATATTCAAACCAAATCACATCTTCAAATGCAATGTAGACTATTCTGAACACCAGTAAGAGGAGGAATCCTGTATTAATAACACCTTTGTTAATCACTGATACCAAGAATGTGCTATACATGAATAGACAAATCAGTGACAGAAGATAAATCTCCCTTTTATAAAGCCTCTAACCTGAGCAGGATTTAAAGTTCTGGCAAGTCCTGCTTCCCTAAAAATACCTTTGAAGGTCTGTGGCTCTGACAGCTTTACTTATGAAGCCTGTCATCCAGTAGCATGTTTATTCCTTTTTGATGATAACCAGGAGGTTTCTGAAATGTGTTAGGATTCCCATAAATAAGAACAACATAGTCTTGGGTGACTTGGAAAACTGTTTTGGGCAATTACCCTCGAGAAGCTAGATATTTAAGTGAACCTCTTTAGCAGGCTTTCTTTGTTGACTTTATATGGAAACCCTAATAATGGACTCAAACTCCATTATTTGAATGGTTTAATTTTAAAAAACACTGATCACAGTGCGAGTGGGAGTACCTGATGCTAACTCATTTTAAAAGTAGGGACAGTGATTAGAATGCATAAATTTACCTGTTTGGTTTTGAAAAATCTTGCAATTGAGTTTAAAATTGGTCACATCTCTCCTGAAAATCAGCTTTCTCACAGCATTTCTACTAGGGCCTTCTGTTTCCTTCCAGTCTGAAAAAATGAGAACAGCCACCACTCTTAGTGACTGGTGGTTTTATCTTTGTCTTAGTTGGAAATTGAAGTGGGTGGGGGGAAGACAAAAAAAGCTTTAAAATGTTGTTTCCATCCTTACTCCCATCTTGATCGTACTAGTAAAACCATTCTAAATCAAAGTTTGGACCAAAAGTCTTGTTTTACTCTAACCAGGTTACCTTTAAAAAACAAACAAGTTGGCATGCTCAGTGGCCCAAGCAATGAGAACTTCCCAGAAGACATTATAATTTATCAGACAGCTGGAGGGAACCTGATGGAGAACCCTGCCATGATTATGATTAATCTCTGCTGAAGAGTTGATTGACTGAAGCTGTCACACTGAAAACCTCTCTCCTCCTGGAGCTGCTGCCTTTATATCTTCTTCCATGAGGAGACTTCTGTGCATGTCTTTTCCCTGAGTAGGTGCTGCCTTTTTTTGTATTGGTTAACTGAAAGTCCTCACCTCAAGCTATTATTTTCCTTGCATTTGCTTTTAGGCCTGTGTAATCACAACACAAGTCTAATAGGGAAATGCAAAACCAGATCCCAGCTGTTCTTAAGACAGTGTTGAGAGGTAGAGTTGGATAGAGTTCAATTTTGTGCTGAACAACTCACTGTAGCATGATAAGACTTGTTTCTGTATTTCTGTTAATATGGCTAGAATAGAGCACACTTTTTCATTGAAACTCATGTATGCACAAAAGACAAACATTTCTAAGCTTGTAGAAAGGTCATAAAATGAACTCCCAAGAGACTTGGAAACCTATGTTATCAGTCCTTTTTCCACTGGAGGGAATACACTCTGATATGAATGTCACTCTTGGAAACTATAGTTTCATGTGTTGGCAAATACATGCTTCCTCTAGATAACCTGGGGCATATTCATCATCATATTGACTCAAGACACCTATCTTACACAGGAATCAGCTACATAACAAGGAGGAAAAAAAATTAAAAAAGGAAAAAAAAATAAAAAAAAGAAAAAGGCATAAATCAATAGAATCTACCTTACTGCAAAGCAGCATTTTCTGCACATATGCTTGGGCAGAAAGGATGACTGGGAATTCTAAATCCAGGACAGCATCTATTTGAAAACCAGATTGTCATGCGTAATAAATAAGATTCTGCATACTATTGTATTCAGCAAACACGAAAGAACCTTCAAATCATATTGTATGCCAGGTTTCAACACAACACAGGAGCAAGAGTAACAGATAATTATGTTGGAGCCTCTTTTGCTATGGTCCGGTGCCACCTCATGCTGCCCTACCCCATGAAGTCACCTGCCCCAGTCACATTCTGACTTCTCCCAGTCAGGGTCATGTCAGAGTCACACCAGCTCCTGACAGCCAGACTGACACTCAATAGATCTAACACCTGGAATCAGACTGACCATAACAGCAGTGACACATACACATCTCTATGCGTGCATATGTGTACGTATATATATACATGGAAATATACATACAGACTTATACACACATACATATCTATACATATGACTTATTAATACATACTTTAAGAAAAATAACAGGGATTACAACCTTTTTTCTTATAAATGAGCATTTGCTTCAAATCCTGCTTAAACTTGGAGCAGAAACACTGAAAAAACGGCTTTTGTTAATCATGCTTTAGGACAGCCTCCCAAAGAGATGCTGGCCTAGCAGGAAAGGCTGTGCCACACCTACAGAGGGTTACCCAGGTCATTCCAGGGAACAAGTCCACTCAACACTTCTCAATGCCTTTGGAGCAGGTCAAGAGGTGCAGCCCCCTCTGCTCTCATCCATGTTAAACAAGGACTTCACTAAGAATTCCTGACACATACATATCTGTCCTGAGACTACCCACAATAGGGATTAAAGAGATGTACAATTTAACCTCAATTCATAATCCTGCTTAAATCAGGAGGAAAATAAATCACTAAGAGCAATGACAGTACTGTTCTCTGTGCTCTGCCTGTGACCCCAGCAGATCCCTTTGGAAGTACAGGAAAGACTGCTGCAATCACTAAAGGAGCATGCTGCATATCCACCATGTGCTGCATGCTTTCCATGTTTCCAGATGCAAACCATGGTACAGTTAGCAATCATAGATTGCTGACTTTCTCCAAGAAATAAATTACTAGACCAAGTTAACTGAATCCCATATATATTCCCATTTGTTAGACAAGGCATGCCTCTCTGCTTCTGCAACTGTTGCTTACCCTCAGAGGCTATCCCTCTTTCTGCTTTTTCATTACTAGTATTAGCAGATTTTTGCTTCCACAATCCTGGGTGCCAGCTGTGTCAGGATGCTTTCTAATCAGGATGTTCCATTTACTGGGCAAATTTACAGGAAGAATGTGGCAGTCATTTAACAGCTGAGATCACTGAAAAGATGAACTTCAGGATTTCCATCCTTTTTGTGGGCATCTTAGCATTTGCAGTTCACTGGGCACTTGTGATCTGACCTTATTTAGGTCAGAGCTGGCAAAGCATAGCCTTTGTGGTTTTTTTAAACAGTGGAGTCATTCTCCCCCTTTTGTGAGGGGAGGATATCTGTGAGATTCATCCAGTCCAATATCAAGCCATAAAGTTATTCCTGTAACAGCATTTGTATCTAAACAAAATAAAGAACAGCATTTAGAGCTATGTAGACATTTTGTACCACTACACATCATACTGAAATGAGTTCTCATCCTGATTCAGTCTATGTAGGTGCCCCTCTTTGCCTTTACTAAAGTGCATTTTTCTTGGTGTGTGTGCATGTGTGTAACTGGGATACGATTCCCTGCCAGAAACCTATGGCTCTGGAAAAAGAAAAAATAAAGTAAAAAATTGCCTTTTAAGGAGGAGCTTAATCCCATTAAAGGTCTGATACAGCTGCAGGAGAGATAAACCGGACAGCCATTTAAAAATTTAGGTTGGTTATAATAGCCTAAGCTAATCTATTTCTTACTCACTGTGTTTCCTAATTCCTTTCCTAACACATTGCCTATAAAATTTCACGGCAAATTACTATTTTTTAAACATTATATGTTAGCAATAACTGGGATTCTCAGATCGGCACCTTCAGAACATTTGAAGACATGTTCAGAGATGAGTTTTTTCTCCAAGCGTGTTGGATGGGGGATGGGTGCCAATTTGATATTGATTAGATTTATTCATAGAAATAACTTCTCAGAAATTTGACATATAAGCTGATTTTTATAGTCTCTAGGAATTACTCAACTCCCCCCATCCAAACTCACAAAATCTCTTTCATTCCCTCTCATCCATAGTCAGATGGTCTAGCCAGTAGTCTGATCCAGCCATGCTCTAGTTTCACACTGAGTCACAGTAAACGGAAAGGAGCATTTGCACCACTTCATGCTAGCTGCAATCACACAGTGGTAACGGCTTTGACTTGGATGGGATGAGACAGAGGCTTCACATGTGCCACAGTGACTGCAAAATGCTTGCCTAATACAGTGCAACACTGCATTATATAGGCACCTGTACAAAAATGATGTAAGATATGGCCGTTCAGATTCATATTTAGAGAGAATTTATACCTGTTGTGCTGTGTTCAGAGTGGCTTGTTACTTGGGGAAAGCACAGCAATGGATCCATATTGCAGTTGCTGGGCATAAATGAGTGAAAAAAAAACACAGAATAAGACGACACTCTTTGAATGTATTCTGTAAAAGCAGAGAAAGAACTATTTCTCTTTATTTCCACAAAACCTCTTTTCAGATTTATAAAACGTTTATATGAAAAGTTTGGCAGAAAATGCAACTCCTTCTCCTGCTCAAAAATGAGCAAGGAAATTTCCAAGGAAATTTTTGGTTTATTTTGATCCAGCTGTTTCTTATTTTGTTTCCAAGCAGAAACAGAACAAAAGTTACAATTAAAAGAAAATTCCAATATAAAAAAATTAATTACTACTTTTACCAGACAAAACTTCTGGTTTTGATTTAAACTCCAACTTTTGTTGGCAAAATATTTTCAGGCAAAACATTCCAGACAGCTTGAAATTTGAAGATAATTCAAGAATTAGAAACATGACCACCTACCACATCTGTAAAAGCTACTTGTTGCAGACCTTTAAAATGTGAATATCTGTCCTTGCAAGTAAATAGACTTGCCTACAGGCAGACATCTTCATCCTAGGTAATATTGCTAAAAGCTTCTTAACTGATATATTTCGGGCTCTTGATAGCCCTATTAGTAATGCTAATGGAGAGCTTCTGTGCAGGAAAGCTGAAATCAGCCTTGCCATGCAAAGGTTTCAGCTCTATTGCCTGTGAGCAGGGACACACCGTGAGCAGCCTAGAACGAACAGCAGAGACACACTGACCCTTGGCTCTAGGGTTTTCCTCCTGTTCAGACTCAGCTTTTACTTTTAATGCAGTCTGCATACTAAAAAGGAGCAGATGAACCTTCTGTAAAAACCACTTCTACCATACAACTTCCAATGTTATATTTTAAGTCAGTATATATTTTCATACAGATGTAAAACGTAAAGAACACCAACAGTGTTCCATTTTAGTAGATGCACTTTAGTTTCCAAAATCATAGAAAATAATTGCCAATAACCACCCTCAGTGAAGATGCATTGGGATGGATTACAGTAAAATATATTTAATTTGTTTCATTTCATTGTTCTACCTTAGTGCCATTTAACTGTCTCCCTCTTTACACATATCCACACTGCTTTTGTATATCCTTCATCTTATAATGTGTGCTTCACCAATAGGCTAAGTAAACATTTACAGAGATATGTAATGCTTACTGACAGCGTCAAGCCAAATAGACTATGATCCAGGAACAGGCTTGATTTCCCTCAGTCTCCTCTCCTCAGGCAAAAGCTTGAGTGAATAGACGAACCCTGCTCTGCACCTTGAAGGTCGAGAGAATAGCTTTGACAAGCCAACAGGGAAACAAATTCTGGGGCTGACAGACTTCCTCCAAGAACCATCCACCTCCAGCATTCCAATAACTGAACTTAAAGATTGTTAAGAAAATAAGCCATTTAATATCTATTATTACAGCACAGAATCAGAGAAAATCCCTGAGACCCAGATAATCGGCATGCAAGCTACATACCCAGAGCTCCTATCCAGCATTCTAAATTCAGCTACTTGAAAGTTTGGTATTTGAGAGTAGTTTCTTGTTTCTGTTGCAGGGGTTTTGTACAGGCTTGAATGCTCTGGCCTTTATGTTTTTTAACCCCTTCAATACTTCTAAGATATTTAAATATCAACTTGAATTAGCAAGTTGCAACAAACCGCCCCCTGTGTACTATCAAGCTGCTTCCGCTTTTACTTGATTTAACACCCATTTTCAACTCGTCCTTAGATCCTTCTTTCCCTTAAAAAAACCCATTAAATTCAGTTCTCACTCTGCTTCTGATTTCTAATTGATTTTACAGAAGTAGCAGTACTTTGTGCAATGGACTACACAAGCTGTACTGTGAGGTTCTCTGACAGAAGCTGCAGATCCTCATTCTGGCCCAGCATGCTCACCAGCCCCACACAGGCAGAGGGAATGATCCTAATGAGCATGCACAGCGTGATTGCCTGGTTCCTGGGGTGCACAGTTACATGCTTTAGGATTGTCATACTATCAGCTAGGCAGCTGACGGGCTGTGTAGCTCTGCAGCACATGGGGCACTGATGCCACTTCTGTGGCAACCTTTCTCCCATACCCTGCAAGTCTAAGCTGACTTCTGAGGTCCTCATGACAGCAGAGGTATAAAAGTGAGAGCGTGGCAGAGAAAAGCTGACATAATGCCTTCCAGGAAAGTGACATAACAAAGAAGAAATGAATGTTTGGACTTTTGTCCTCTTCAAGTCCTACATTCATAATATTAATATTACTATTAAAAGCTGTTTAAAGACAGTTCACCTGCACTGGCTTCCTTCATGGGTTTCAGAAGTCAGGGGTATTTTGGGAGAAAAAAAAACCCAAAACAACCAAGAAACATTGAAAAATCTTTCAGAGAGATATTCCCCTATTTCCAGTTCCCATTTGCACCACTCAGCCTCATGTCCTAGTGCATGGTAAGGAAGTACCAAGACCCTGCTGTTGATGGCAATCACAACCATCCTTGAGCATGCATATTCTTGAACTCTTGGTTCAATAAAAGCCCTGGAATACCAAAGCACAAAGTACCAGCCTTGCTCCTGGTTCAGGCAGTATTTGCAAAGCTATCCACACACAACACCAGCAGGAGGGTGAGAACCATCTGCAGCTACTGCGGGCACCACCAGCCAGGAGGCACTGAGCTACTGCTGCTGGGGGTAGGAGAGGGCTGTCTGTGCCTGTCTGGTAGACCCTCAACAGCAATCTTCTCCACTGCTCATTTCTCTAATCAGAGGAAAATGAGCTTTTCCATTTTGTCTTTTTAGTCACACTTCAGCACATTTTAGGTGGTCATAACCTAAACTTGGAGATACTCTATACTAACCTCACATCCCTTGTTCTTTTCTGAAAAGCTTTAATCAAATGCTTCTCTTCTGTTGCTGGTCTCCTTTGTTTGTTAATGAGGGAAATAATATAGCCCTGAACATAAAGTCACTGAGAATTCATTATTTTAAGTGTTGTCATTTTTTCACTCACTGCTTAAGCAATGAAGACTAGCCTGAGACTTTTCTACAACATAGCTGCATGTACTTTATGGAATTCATTCCTCGCTTTTGATTTACTTAAAATTTAGCTTATTTCTGTGTTCTCCATTTTACTCATTTTCCCTAAGGTCCTAATAGACAGGGTAAATTTTAGTATAAGATATTCTACCCATACTTCTATAAATTATTTCCATGCTGCCAGCTCACCAGCAAAAATGAGAGTGGAGATGTCTGCTGTAAATTTAATGTAGCTGATTATTTTTGTGCAGATGGACACAGCAACAAATAGTGTCACAAACATACACCTAACCTGCCTGTTTTAGGTACCACATTTCTGCAACTCAATTTTATTTAAATGCTAGCTAGTTCTACTGTTTTCAGTACATGCCAGAATGCAGTGCTCCAGTCATTCCAGGAAAGCCATTAATCTTTCATCAAGCAAAGAACATTGACTTTCAGCTAGGAATCATGCTGGCATTAGAGAGAACACGTTTGTAAAATGAAAAGGAAGTCCTTGCATCTTTGTCAATGAATCCTGCATCTTTATATTTCCTACAGTCTTAGAAAACTATATTCAAGATATTTGGTTTTTTGTGCACTGCCCTCCTCATTTCTTTCCCATCAAACCCCCCCTTTATCTTCTCCAGTGACTGGTACATTTTCTTTTCCAGAAACTCTGAGAGAAAATACCACTTCAATGCACTTGGGACATCCTGTAAGTGATGCTACCTAAATAACTGACCCACTTCCTAACAGCTTTTAAATGCTGTTGACATTTTTTATTGTTTTCTAAATCTTAGTTAGGAAACCTTTTAAAGAAGTTTCAAGATAAATGTCTAAAACCTTCTGGGTTACTTTGATGGTCTAAATCCAAGTTCCTTTTTCAATATTAGATTGTTTGATTCTCATGACAGGCAATTTTTGCATGGTCCCAGCACACTGCAGGGTTAAGAGAAACTCACTTTGCACTATGCAAGCAATTCTGGACTGAATGTGTGGAGGCATGACTGCCATTTCCTTTAACTTTGCCCCCATGAAGATCAGGAAGGTGGATTTACTTCCTCCTTACCATGCTGGCAAAAGGAATACAAACTTGCCAGAATGGGATGGTATGGGCTATCTCCTCCTCTGAAGGTACGTGCAAGAGAATTGCACTAACACTTTGGTCAAGTCTGCACTCTTACTGAAACTACATAGCATCTACTTTTTTTTCCACAGTATTTACTGCATTCTTTACAATGATATTAGAACAGTTTGTTTCAGGTCCCTTCCCACAGATCTTGGTTTTAGTTATCTTTGTTAAGCTAAACCAAACCTTTTTTTAACAAACTAACTCATTTCACATCTCTTTTGTGTCTGTGCTGGAAATTGCGGGTGTTCCTGCAGTGCTAATGAACATATGCCACACTGTCCCTTCACTATTGCAGCCTCTCCAGTACCACAGGGTGCAGATAGCTATCATTTTGGAAAATGCTAGATCCTCTGTATTTGTCTAGTATACTGTTATGTCAGCTGGACTTACATGAAGCTGTATGAAACCCAGCAGCAGCATGGCTGTGCCTTGAAGTGTCTAGTTCTCATGGATCTGTTTGACTATAGGTACTTAAAAACATAACTGCAGGGATGAACAGAACCCTTAATATTTTTTTCTTAAGGGCTATTTTCAGTGTGTGTTTGCACATACATTATCATGGAGGAGGACACTCTTTCCCTGCTCCAAGAGGCCACGGCTTCTCTCAGCTCCAAGCCATCACTTCAGGAAGGATTAGCCTCACTCGCCAGCACTGCAGCATCTCGGAGCACAGTTGTCCCACTCACCTCCCTCCACATGGCCTCACCTTCTCTACGCTTTCGAGTCCCTTTTTGAATGACAGGTTTCTTCCTGCTGTTGTGCTGACCCTTGATCCACAGCAGTAATGGTGTAAACAGACCAGTCAACATCTGACAAATATTGTGATGGGCCTGGGGGATGGTTTGCTTTTTGGAAAAAGGTTTCTGATATTGCTGCTTGAACACTGCTGTGAAAGCCATTTGACCCTCTACTTCCACAGGTTTGTAGTGGAAAAGATATACAGTGTTTTGAATTTTGGCTAAAACTATCCTATAAATACTTACAAAGTTAATCATGGTGCCAACTTGGAAGAAAACAAAATCATAGGTGCTGTGATAAAAGGCAGCCAGTAGTATATTGTAGCATTCATTGCTTTTCTGACTCCAAAGTTCTGCCTCCTGCTCTACGGAAGTATTTTCTAGTTCATTTATTTATCTTAACACTATCAACATACTGCTTAACTTTCATTTCTCACCCATCCAAACTACTGATAAAATGGAATACTCTGCCTGTTTATTTTTAACCTGCTTTTTTGATCTGAATGATTCAAATATTTCAAAATAGAGTACATGAAAAAGAAAAGACTTTCACTTTTTGCTGTCACAATGCTGTTACAGGGAGGCCTTGCAGCTCAGATTCCCATTGTAAGAAAAAGACATTCAGCTTGTATTTGTACTTCCCCCCCCATTTTAGGCCATACACAGAAGGGAACACAGTCTATCAAGTATAAACTGAGCTCTGGTACATGCTCACAACAGTCATCATCACTCCAAATTTCATTTTAAGGGAAATTCTACTGTGTAAGCATGTCTGAAAAATACATAAAGATAACATTGTTCTACAAGTCAAAATGAGAAGTCTAAACCTGAGCTACGCAGTATAAACACAAACCATACATGCTGATGATTTGAAAGAGGTAAAATCATGTTTTTATGAACTCTTTGCAGTACAATAATGTCATTTACATAGAGCATGGAAACTTCCTACGTTAGTTCCTATATTTAGACCAGCTATAACCTACCAGTATTTACCACAAGTACATCCTAAAATAACATTATACTTTGCCCTGTTATCAGCTTTTTAATTACAGAACTTCTGTCACTTTAAAACTGAAACACATTTTAAAATTATCCTCAATTTATTACAAAGAAAATAAAGTAAGAGCAAGGTCAGTTTCCTAACGTTATATATATTTTTCAATTTTTTAGTAAAGCAAGAAGCTGCAAAACCTTCTACCCATCTGTGTCATTTGTACTTCCATATTTATTCTCCTGATCTATAAAACATGCATAAAGTTTCTTTCTACTAATAGCAACAGTAATATAATTTTAAGCAGTCCTAGGGATCTCTGAGGCTAAGGAAGATGGAGGCCCTTCTCCCACATCCCACAGGCTCTGCAGTACACCCTGCACTGGTGTTCACATGCATGCGACAGCTGTACTTGGCAATATTATGCTTAATTCTGCATTTCAAGCTCAGGTTGCAGTGCAGCCCACATGGCGCTTAAGGCCAGGAAGAGGAATACAGCATGTGTTCCTGTTGCCCACACACACATGTCCCCTGCCCTGGTATGGCAGGGTAACCTGTAGCACCCTTCAAACTAGCCCTGCTGTCTTCCCTTGAAGAGCATGGAAAAGGCTGCCCTCCACTTCAGCTCTTTTTCCTTCTAAAGCTCATGAAAGATCCAGAGCAATTCTACTCCAGAGTTTAACAGCATGGCAAATATGAGTACAAACAGAAGTATAGTAAAAAAAAAAAAAAGAAAACTAGATCCTTAGGAAAACCACAGAATTAAAAAGAAGGAAGCAAAGACAAATGTGTCAAAATAATAGTAATTTACAACTCCTGAGTGTTCATAATTGCCATGAATCAGAGAGAGGTATTTTGACAGAAGAAATACAGAAATACTATAACATGGGTAAAATTCTTCCACCAGCTTTGAGTCTGTTAACTTGTATTAACTCATTTTGTTGAAACTTACTCATACCATACAAACTCCTATGATTTAAACCTACATCATACCACAGAAAGCCATAGTAAAGAATTTAACAGTGAAAGAAACAGAGATTGTAGCTTTAAGCAAGGTAAGAATTAATTTCAGGGTGTACAGTTTGAGTAAGTTCTGCAGATTTATATCTGCAAACTTGTATGGTGGTGAACCATACAGTTACATGCTAGAGCTAATATAAGATGTTGAAATACTGTCTATTAAATAAATAAATTCCCACTTAAACAAGCAGCACAACCAAATAAAATAAGTATTTAAAAATCATCACCAATCTCTCCCCCCCCCCCCCCCCC
>NDXB01016330.1:281315-298127 GCA_002631895.1 Agapornis roseicollis
CCCCCCAACCCAACCAAAGCAGAAAAACTCTTAAGAGGACTTTCACCCCTTCTGATTAGACAGCACAGGACTACTGCAAATGAAACAAGCTTTTGGAAAGCAGAAAAACTACTTTAGCTTTTTCAGGGCCAAGAAAGGCAGAGGCAACATACTCAGGGTTACATATGACAAGTGACTGTGAAGGACTGTGAACAGGAATCTTTGGCATCCAAGATGATAGAAATAGCTAAGGAGAAAATGAAGCAGAGGTCAGGAGAAACACTTTGAGTTAGGTGGTGCCTATCCATCAAGGCTAAAGTAAATGGGTTCTTTTAAATGAGAAACAAATATATTAATTTGTCCTCTCAATAGCATAAAATATCTTGTTTTCTGTAGTTCATTGATGGGTTTTTATCTGACTTCCATGAGAAGGGTGCTTGAATGCTTCACAAAAGGTGATCTAGTTACCTTCAGAATATATTAATGAATCAGGACATTGCTGCTCATTTTACAGATTGAGAAGACAAAGAAACTAAATCACTGACCAATGTGTCACAACTCATCCCTGGTAAAGTACAGAATGGAGGCCACACCCTAGATTGTGTTGCTAATCACTGCAGAGCCATCATTTCAAACTGAATTGCGCCACCAATTAAATAATACCATAATGAGAAATGGATAACACATGCAGATTTGGAGGTGACTTGGCCCTTCCTTTGTTTTTTAGTGCACCATACATCCCACTAGAATGCAGGACAGTTTGCTGGGGGTTTGCAACTGGCAGAAGAAAGTACTGGCTTGCTGATGGACAGCTGAGGGTTACAGTAAGCATCTTCATGCCATAAGAATTATGTAACTTTGGCAATACAATCTCAACATTGAAACACCAGATGGAAAAGAAATTCTTCCCAACATGCCTAAGAAGACTGTATTCTTTCTCATGAACGCAAGAATTAGGACAGTTCCCTAAAATATTTTACAACATGGTCTGGTAAACAGGTGCCCAGAATGTATAATCTAAAACTGTCAACAAACTGAGCGTTATTGCTTCTCTCTCTGTAAGGCATAAACTGAAGAACACTTTTGCACTACTGTTCCTTAAAAACTGAAGGGGATATTTTTTACATCTGATACCCATCTTCATAAACTCTCAGTATAAAAAACGTCTAGGCAGTAGCAAGCCACTAGATCTGAAAATACCAGGAAAAAAGAAAAGTATCACTGCCACAAAGGGAGTCTATAATCTAGTCAACATGTAAATATACAGAACAAGGCAAAAAGCATGAACAGACAACTGTGCATACTGCCAACAAAAAGTCTCGACATACCATACATACATCTTCAGTAGTTTAGGACTCATATGACAAAGACACTGCAGCCAAATGAAAAAGAACAAATGTATAATTCATGAGGAATGGCTTTTTAACACACCAGAGCTTTTGGCTGCCTAAAAATGGAATTGTGAAACATAAGGAGCAATAGTATTCTCTCTAACATTACAATCATGTTTTGCTTTTCTAATATTGTCCTCAGTAAAACCTACGATTTGGAGATGATTTCTGTGTTTTGTAGAGGCTTTTTCTCCTGTTGACTTATGTATCTATACTACAAGGCATAACCTTATTCTTACCTTTACTTTGCTCTATGTAAATGATATAGAAAAGACTGTATTTACTAGATTTAAAACATTCTTTTGAGCTATGATTTTATACATATATAGCACATATAAGACATGAGATCACAAAACACAGCAAAACATATTTCACTCAGTCAAAGCTTTCTCCCACTGTACACGATGTACATAAGATAAAGCAACAGTTGAGGATGAATGCAACAAAGACTATCCAATCTGACCCTTCAGTTGTCCTTTGGATCCCCTTTTCCACCTTCCTCTGCCTTTTTTGTTCCCTATTCAAAGTAAAAGTCTGTCATATAAGTGAATTTCAATGTTACTAAAAAAAGAAAACTATCTTCTTAAAAATCTGGCAAAAAAATTAAAAGAATTTATTGCTAAATACCTAGACAAAGCAGGACAACAGAAGCTATGAAAAACAGAAAGGAAATATATAAACACAGACTTGTGTAAAAGAAAAATGTAACTCTTGCAAGGAAAACTATAAATTATCTTTTTTTTAATATAGTTGACAGGTAGCTTTGAAAATTAAAATAAATCTCACCCAGCTGACAAGAAAGCACCTCTTAGAGGAGATTACACACAAGTACACAATTAATATTAAATACTAGAGACTTCTATCTTTATGTTAATACACAGATCGCAAGCCTGCTACAGCCCAATGGACATACAGAAGCTCAACCCCAGAACTGCCAGGCTATATTATTTTCAGTACAGCAATTATTTCAGTGACCTACTTTTTACTTGACCACTTTCCTACTCTAGGCAAGAATCAAAGCATAAATCAGGAAAGTTTTTGTTAATATTATGAAAGATTTCTTCTCTGGTTTAGACTTTTACCTTTGAGTCAACAGGAAAGAAATCTGATGTGCACATTTTTGGTTAAATTCTACAATTGCAAATCAAAGCAGGTAACACACAGGTTTCCCCATATAAGAAACCTGGGTTTACATTGATCCCTCCTCTAGCTTTTCCAGTGATTAAATGGTGAATGGAGAGGCCAGGGTGTGGAGCAGTGTACTTAGTTGTGCCAGCTGAGGACTCATAATAGGAAACAGATGACTAAATGCCGCTCAATAATTTCATTTTAATATGTACCTTCAGTTTGAGAAGTAAGAGAATTCATAATGGTCTCATCATTTAAATGTCATGTCCTTATTAACATAAGTTTACATTTCACTGTTATTCTCTGGTTTCCTCCTTGCTTCAAGAGGAAAAAAATATACATTACTGGTGCTTTATAACTAGCAGCTTGCCTCCTGGTTATTCAGAACTACTCACACTAGGGATACACGTGAGCAAGACAGGGGTTGTGTTTAGGAAAGGCTCTATCCTTATGTACCAAAGCTGTGAGATTCAGTGCTAGGGACCTGCTTCCTACCACCTGCTGGTGAGCATAACCCATTCATAGCAACAGCTGTAATTTCAAATTACATCACTTTTCAGGCTATGATAACTAAGGACCAATCTTGTCCTTTATTAAATCTTTTGCATATGTCATCA
The DNA here is from genome assembly GCA_002631895.1 of Agapornis roseicollis. Taxonomy (NCBI): domain Eukaryota; kingdom Metazoa; phylum Chordata; class Aves; order Psittaciformes; family Psittacidae; genus Agapornis; species Agapornis roseicollis. The sequence continues at coordinate 284,431 of NDXB01016330.1, forward strand.
ATAGAAGTTTTCATTTATTACTTACATTTCTATGTAGGAAGAAGCCTCCCTTTGCAGCTGCCTGTAACCATTTCACCATCAAAACTGTCGCTACTTTTAAACTTGCCAAGGGCTGCTTCTCTGAGCTCTATTGTCACTGACTCATCAAATCTGAAATGATGTCTCTGACCTTTGAATCAGTTGTCTTATTTCTCTTTTGACACCAATGACAACTAGAGGAAAAATGTAGATGAAAGAGTCAGAAAACAACAGTGAAACAAGCTGACAATGCCAAATTCATCCAGGAAAGCAGCAGTTCTTAAAATGGTGAATTCTCTCTGTGACATAAGGATTCTCTCAGCAAATGCTGCTTCACTGGAATTCAGCTGTTGGGCTCTAAATACTATGACTAAAAAATTTAAAAAGCAGAGGAATACCTGCAGACTTTTGCAGTAACTTTCTGTGAACACAGTGGACTCAAAGCCCTTGCATAAGGCCTAGTTGTACATAAGGCTTAAATCTCTCACAGACAATGAGGCCCAAAGAAACCATACGGAGAGCACCTGCAACAACCAGCCCCTTTTCAGCTGTCTTATTGGCACTGTATTCACTGTACCTAGCTAATTGCAACTCCCCAGAAATCAGGCTGTGAGGATTCCTCCCTCAAGCAAAATTATTTGATCTGTCCATGTCCAATATATTTGCCCTTTTGGACCAGCTACAATGTATCCAAAACTATGGAAGTTCTGTAACATAGTATAATAATTAGCTTCACGCAGAGCCCAAAGTTTGAAACTTGAATGCTAATAAATGCTAAGCCAGTAAAACATCATTTGGGATCATCCAGCCTGAAATACTGTGCTGAGCTTTAAACGCAGTCAAATTTCACCCAAGCTATTGATCTATAGATGAATCTCATTTAGAAATTATGGTTCCCTTTAAGAATCAATTTGAGTTCTCCCAGGCAAATGGGAAGACTTGACTCTCACATGCTTAATAGGTAATATTATCCAGGAAGGAAGGCAGCTCTCACATATCGTAACAAATCAGTTCTGAATAATTCTTACTCCAATGCCCGTCCTTCTGATCTTTGGCTTCCTTGCAGGGCATTTTAAATATGGACATCACCTCTCAGATGTTTTATTTTCTTGTTCTGTTTTCACTGGCAGACTATCAGAACAAGGCAGTAATGTTTCAAGAGAAAATAAAATGCAAAACTCCAGGGAGAGCACTATTCTGAACTGTCAATTACCATAAATTAAGTACATAACAAATATCAGCAAGATAAATGAATTCTAACATACTAGTAAAATAAGGGTGCTTGGAAAAAAAACAAGTGTGTTGGTAATAAGAAATGTATGAAGGGAAAAAGAGAGAAATGCCAGAGGAAGAAAGAATTTATCCTACTTCTGCGACTTCTTTAATAAATGACCTATTTCTAGTTTGAACCTGAATTCTCCCAAAGAACTACGATCACCCCAGAACTGGTTCCAAAGTTCAGGCTGCAAATTAATCTGATATTATTGACAATATTAGAGAGAGTTTGCTTATTTGAAATAAACATGGATATTAATCAGTTGACACTTACTAAATGTAGTCAATTAGTGTGAAGTTGTAAAACAATATATTAAACCCACTCTCCCTGTATGATGCTGCCTCAGAATATGTAATTCATGTACAGAAACAGAAAGAGTTAGCAATGAATGAAGGACTTGTGTTCCAAGATAAACTGAGTGCTAATGCCTTCATGCAATGTGGGGTAAATAAGATAATTACTTGCTCTGAAGAAGAAACTTCTCCTCATCTCTTTTGTAGCTCATCTCAAATTTGTTTTTTAAGTTTCATGTCTGTGCTTGCTTTGGGAATTACTTTAATTTCTGTTCCAGCCACAGGGCTCTTCCTCCTAAATATCCATTTTCAATAAATATTTTTGACTAAAGGTGTTTTATGATTCTCACCCACCTGCTTACAGGCATTAAATATTTTACTTTATTTTACTAAAAGGGCAGTACAAGAAATAAAACAAGTTGTTTCTAACAAGAGCTTTAGGAGAAGCTTTGATGGAAACATAAATCTAATTATAACTCTCTTTTTCAGCACAATAAGCTATATAATGTTAGTATTTTCACCTCATACATTATAAGGAAAACAGAATGGACATAGCATTGCACACAGCCTAAGCCAGTCTGTAGTTTGAAAGAGAATCATAAACCAAACTTGTATATTCCACTTGATTTAATTTCCTCCATTTAAAATTTCTCAATACTCAAATCGATCATCTTGCATATGTATCATCTCTAAATTTAATATTAGCCACTTCAGGAAATGTCTGTCAGGCTAACAATCAGCATGATACCATAAGCACTATGTAATATCTCATGTTACTGAACAAAAAACCAAGCCAGTGTGTGTTCTATGCTCAATGGATAGTATAGATATTCATGATGCATTACTGACTATAATTTACTCTTGCATGACTTCTAAAATATATATTTCAAAAGATTATAGCATACAAGTCTGTGGTTTCCTTAAGTGCCATGAACTCTTCCTTGTCCCTTTTCTGACTTCTCTGTTAAGCATTAAATTTAAGTACCAAGAAAACTCACAGTTCGTCCATCTTATCACAAGAAACACGTACCAGAAAAAACAATCACAAATAACTATGTTAATAAAAAGAAAAGCTAAAGGTTTTAAGATTGCATTATACTCACTTAATGATGTGTTTCATCCATGGTGAAACTGTGTTATTACATAGGTAGGCTGAGATTTTCAAATCTATATTAAGGAAATGTGTACACTGGTTTCTTGAGAATAAGGCATTCAAACCTCTTGAGTGTTTAAACTGTTATTCACTTTATGAAGAATTAGGGCAAACATTGGTTGCCAGAGATAGTTTGCACTGCCAAAATCATTACAGTTTTAAATGTCACCAACATTCTGTTCTGCAGGTGTGAAAGGAAAAATTCCTATAGGAACACTATTTTGTTTGAAACATCCACATATTTCCAATAAAAATTCCGAGTGTTACAACATTTCACAGAGTGTCATAAATATTAGCTCTAGAACAATTCTGAAAACCTTTAAAAAAAACCACGGGATTTTCAATGCATGTTTTCTATTTCACATAAAGCCTGTCTGTCACTTATAAGGAATACCATGTCCTGGAAAATTGGAATTTTACTTTATTTTAAACAAGAGAACAAGAATTTTCTATTCAAACACAATAATCAGTTTGCAGCTAGCACAGTTATTAAAGAATGAGCAATTCACTCGGGTAACATATGCAGGAGCTTGCTTGTATATATTGTCTTCTGTCTGAAAAGAGTTAAATAGAGCATATAAATGATGAATACAGAGCATCTTGGGATACAAAACAACTAAAATGGGTTAATTAGTGAAAACCATGCATCAGAGTGTAAAGACTGAACTGTAAATGTTATGTTTTTTTAAACCTATTATATCTGCAGATTGTATTTGGGATTATGGGTAATATCAAAATAAGAGATGCTAATTTTCTATCAGAGTTGAGTGGAACATATTAAAGAGTAAGAAATGTTCATTGTTTGAATAACAGTTCAGATGCGTTCTCATTAAACATACATTAGTGAATATATTTCTATGACATGCTCATATAGAAGCGCAATATGTAAGTGACCTAGATAATATAGACCTTGTATAATCAATGACGAAAATACTGAGACAGATAAGCCCTGAGATCTTTGATCAAATATATTCTTTGGCAAATAAACAAAACATGTTATCCTGACAAAAAAATACTCTTTGGAGTATTGGAACTATGAATTCCCCAAGCACAGCCCTCAGAGGCACTCTGCGGGAGGCTTGCTGTCAACATTAGATGGGTGAGAAGATACTGTTCTGGCTAACAGCATCCCCCTCAACTCCAATCCCTTGTGCAGGGGAGCGCTCTCATTCCTGTCTGATGTCGCCTATTGCCAGCTTTCTGAGTGAAGACTGTATATCCCTTTGTGCTTTGCCATGTTACATAGAGCTGACCCAGCTGCTGTCATTTTGACAAACAAGAAATACACTCTCAGGCTGGTAGAAAGTTAAGTCTTATACAGAGAACTAATAATCTAATTCCTCTCTGCTTAAATGCTGGCAAGGTGTTTTAGGGTTTTAAGGACTTTTTCCTTTTATGTAAAAAAGTCCTCCTCAGTGCTGTTGTTTCTAAATTGCTATGCTGTTCTCTCCACCAAATTAGTGAGATATGCAGGTTCTCTGAAATGCATGCTAATATGCCATTTAGTTCAAAATGCTCCAAGTTTTCTCCTATGGCTCTCTGCTTTATTTGCTTTGTACATATCTGTGGGCTTTGGAAGGAAAAGACATCAAAATATTTCCTTAGAAGAGAGAAATCTCCTCAAAGATCTGAAGACTCATGAGAGCCCAAAATACACTAACTCAAGACAACAGCAGTCATTTGGTTAAAACAATCTCCTGGAACTGAGAAAATTTGCAGTCATAATACTGTTTTGTAATGTCTTTGGAGCGTAATGCATCATGACATAGTTGTGTGGCTATCCGTGACCTGTGATCACCCTGTTAAATTTATCATCTGTATAATGAGCTAATACGGAACCCTAAACAGGAGACAAGAACAATGCTAATAAAACATGAACTCATCAATAGAGCAGTAAAGTTTGTCATGGTTTAAATGAAAGAATTAGTGATGTTTTCAGTATTTAAGAAATACATGTGATTTTTAATACCAACACTGAAGTAAAACTGTTAAGCCTTCTTTTTAACATATGCATTTTTAAAGTAAAAACCACGTAACAATTCCAAACACGTAGAAAAGAGTCTTTTTTTATACGGATGTTCTCAATTTGGGTTAGGCAACTGACATTTTAAATAGGGGTTGGAAAAGGATATACATCAGAGTATGCAGATAGAAATGTTAAAATACATATTTTATTTTGACAAGTAAAAGCTCTGTCAGGAGGTCTTTGATTCACAGAGCTGGAATACATTCACAGTTTTGAAATATGATCCTCTATCATATTCATTTCTTAGACAGGTTAATGTCTTAGATACAAACAAACGTACATCAGACAGAATCCTAGCCTGATTGCTTGAGGGGCTGTAAGAATAATAAAAGCGCCCCATTATTAAGAAGATTTAGCATGAAATGGAGTGATAGGTGGGTTTTTTCAATTTTTACCTATTTCTCTGAAAAATTAACTCTGCCATTATTGTGTCTAATACAGGAGGTATCTAGTAAATGCAAATTAACGCTTTTTTTCATTCAAACGTGCTGTCTAAATATTTCCCATTGCCCAGATAACTGATTGGCAATAATACAACTAAATGTATTTCAGAACAACCCAAATAAATTCACCATGCAAAGAAAACAATTATGGTTTATACAAAAATATTTCCATTGGAGAAACAGATTGCAGCTAACATTCAGTAAGAGGGTTTTTTTTTGTTAAGGAGAAGTATTAAATAACTGGTTCTGAAAGTGCCACCTTCCAGTACTAACAGCATTCCAAACCCTTTTTTAAACACTAATTGCAGATTTGTTTTGTTTTTGTTTTACTTCTTACTTTTAGTCATCTTGTAAATCATCCAGACAGATTCAATATGTAAGTTATGTATAAAATACATAGAACCTAAGAATCTATCAGAAGTTGGGGTGTTGTTATCCTCCTCAACACCTTTCCTTTCAAACAACTGAGTATCTACCACTCCCAAACAGTCTGTAGCTCCTTATTATGCCCTAGGACAACTCCTTTACCTTGAGTACCAATGGTGTAAGCTCTGTATTATCAGGACTAGCTGGTAGGTCTTCAGGTCCTTTGGATTGATTTTTGTTGTACTTACTAGTGGGCAAGCGAATCATGCAATAGATTTTCCTGTAAAATTCTGCTGGTATGTTTGTGACAGGGTCCCAAAGCTACTAATTCAATTAAAATCACACTGAAAACTGAAGTGAAGCTGCAAAGTTCCTGTGACTCTATGTCTGAACAAGTTACAAGTAACATTGTCATAACAAGTATTTTGTGATGACAACATGTAATATGTAAAATGGATAAAACAGAGCAGAAGTCTATCCAAGGAATGTGTATTCCCAAAGTACAAAATCACTAGATACCATTTTATCCATGTTACAGTCAACATCATCCCAAAAAAAGCTAACATTCTCACTTGCCCGTGGATAATTATTGAACCAAATATAGATAAATAATCAGCAGGAAAACTACCCAATACAGCTTTCTGTAGTTTCAGAAATGTGATTATCTGTCAAAAATTTATATCATTTCCAACCCTTAACTTGAGCTGTCTTGAGGCATAGCATGTTTTATTACAGTATAAGCAAACATACACCCAAACTATCAGATAATCTAGTGTAAGCTAACCCTTCTGTTTTGCGTCCTCATGCAGTCAGCCATCGTATCAGGACTCTCTGAAAACACTTAGAGCAGTGAAGGCACTTTCTCACCTCACATTTAGAAGACAAAGGTGAGCTCTGCCATACTTATCCCTCCTGAAGTCAAGATAAAAGCCAGTATCTTTTTAAGTGTTAAACTGAATAAAAAGGTTATGCATAGCCTCGATACCAATATCTCTTTTGTCCTTATACAATCAGACTCAATGACCTGTTTTTTACTACAAAACTGTATAAGGACTAAGTTCACATAAAGAATGCTTTGAGCTGATAAAACTATCAGCAGGTGTAGAGAATGAAGTCAGGGAAAACATGAGCTGGTATAAAGAGAGGTTTGTCTGGTTTTATCTCCACTGGAGGGGATGGGGAAGGCATGCGGGCTCAGGCTTGCACAAGCCCCTGTATCCATACTAGAGCTGCTGGGGATCTTAATCAGAGGTGGTGTTTCAGGGAGGGCTGTTAACCCCAGAGTTATTGCTTGACTGGAAACATCAGATATCATATTGATGCCATGGCTATGCAGAAGTTAGAAGTAAGCAGGCAAAAAAGCAGGATATGAACTGTAGCGTGAACAAGCAGAGGCTTCACTTCTGGGAGACAGAATGATGACAGCAGGTTATTTCTGTAGCAATCAGAGGAGGGAAAATTCCTGTGTACTTTCAGGGGGATTATTGGATGTAGAGCACTATTGCGGCCATGGAACTAGATCCAGTGCCTGTACATACACAGATGTACCTCAGTGTTATTTTCTTGGGAAATTCCCATAGCAAATACAGAGTAAACTGAAATTTTTCCAAAGGTATATATGACAAATAAGTAATTGATTTTGCTGTGCAGTTACACAGAAATAAAGATGTCCCACCCCTGTATAGTAAAACTCCACCCAGCACAGCAGCATATGTGGCAATTGGCCAATTGCACAGCTGGGACACACTGGCACTACATTTCTCAGTAGATGATCAGTTAAGCTCTCAGGACATAAGGACCTCTGCCTTTTTAAGTTCTTATTTTTTTCTGTCTTGCATTTCTGTCCATACAGCCATCATCTGTCTCTCTTAGGGTGCATTTCCCCACTTTTATGGTCCAGTAAAACTAGTTTAGGTTCTTAACCTCTTGCTATCCTGCTGGGACTGAGGGAGTTCCCTGCCTTACACCTTTGTCTCTTTAGTGACTGAGCCTATGAAGCTGTGCCTAACACTGCAGAAGAGGACAACCTCTACAATTGCTTGTGGACTGTATATATGTGTAACAAGCCTTTTATATTTCTTGGTATCACAAAGAGGCCCCCAAGTATCACTAGAAACAGACCCATTCAGATAGGTCACAGGAGTTAGCTCTTTTAGGAGTTAACCAGGTATTTCTGGAGTGGATAAAAACTTTATCATATAATAAAGAGCTAAATGACAATAGTCTTATCTTACTCTTGGCTAGAGACTTCAAGTATCTTCTCTTACATTACTACTCTAAATGAAGGAACAAAACAAAGCAGACTATGTGAACTGTCTACTAGAAAAGATGTAATTAAAATTATCACCAGGCAGGAATAACCCTGCCTTTAAAACATAATTGCAAAGTTTGCCTTATTAAAAATCAAATGTCCTAGCCACAGCCACAGAACAAGAGTTTGGATCTTCAAAATAAAATTTCTATTCCATTAAAAGAATATTTTCCATATTAAAAGCAATGGATTTGCAACCAAATTTCAGTCTCTTATTAAAAGAAAATGCAAGAATCAATTAAATGCTAGGAAAAGTTAAAGGGGAAAAAAAAAAGAAAGAAAACAAGATGGAATGTTAGCAAACGCACACTCCAGAGTTTAACCTTTTCTTGTAGGTGATGAATATGATCAAATTATTTAAATGAAACATCATGCATCCTATCACATGTTGTTCCTTAACCATTGAACACATATATACTATGTTTGCAGGATAGAAAAATTCTTGGGAATCGTGGCTTTTATAGGGAGATGGAAATGACAGATGCATTTTAAAGTGAGGAAGGATACACAGAGCTGGGGAATAAGCAATGGTCCCTTTAATTAAAAGCATGGCCAAATGACCTGTTTATGTCACACAAAGGGTATTATGAAAACATTTAGATAAATGTTTGCGCTCTCACTTTTTATACTTTGTCAGATTGCATATAAACTCTAATTCTAATAAAATACACTGTAAAACGTTGCAACCACTATGACAGCCTTGTAAGTGGGTGAGTAATTTCATTATTGCCTCTCAAATTTAACTTCCCCATTAGCAGGGGTGCAATCTGATAAACTAGAGGAGCAAGATGGGTCAAACATTTTGGTTCAGTTTATTCTAAGTAAAATGCCATTCAAAACAAACAACACCTCAAACAGTCAAGTCCCAGGATTACAGTCCATCAATTAGAGAAGGACTGCAGAATTGATATCATAATGCTTTATACTAATTACAGTATGTTTTCATCATTCATATGGATCCTTGTCTTGGTGCACAGCTACATCAAGACAAACATGCTGCCAACATACATCCAGTAGTTTGACTTGAACATGCAAGCTCATGAAGGAAACTAATAGGAATCTTCTTCTCCCCACATGCCTTGGCATGTAACTGCCATTCACAATGGTGGGATATGTGCACAAGCTTCCAAGTGGGAAAATGTGTTTCTGCCTTTGATATTCAACACCATGCAGCCTGTTTACTGAATATTGGTTAATGATAAACCATCTTTCAGAAAGCTTTATTACATTCAACACGTGAAGACACGTTAAATTAAATAAGTGCAAGTCAGTAACCCTATTTTAAGTTGGCAAAGGAAGGATTGGGGTTTTGATGCTAAATGTACCATAGAAAATCAGTGGTCTGTTTTCATCCCCTCCTTAGGAAGTTTTTTGGTTGCCAAGGATTTCCTTGTCTGAGTTCACCAAATACCACCTTCTGTAACTGTGAATGAACCTTTACCCAAAGAAATCCTCTCTGAACTATAAAGCAACATTTCCATTGATAACTAGCCAGCTGGCAAACTGTATTGACCTCTAGACTGAACAGTTCAGTAAAGCAGATATGGAAGTTGGAAAGAAGACACAAGGCATAATAATGAAATGTAGCAAAAGAAAGCATGCTTTGTGTCTATATAAAAACAACAAACAAGACAAATCCTGCTGTCCTACAGTCATACAATGCTCAGAGAGCACCACTTCTACCATGTAAGAGGAGTAGGGTGGCCCTAGATTTGCTTGGAAGTTACACTATTGTAAAGGGAGACAGGAACAATTAAATGCACTTGGCAAATTCTGAAGGATCCGAGTATATCCTGAGGGCTTCTAATTTTGCCTAGTAATTTTATAATAAACTGTAGAGAGCCTTTAATCTGTGCTTTGTGTTCAGTGAAGTCACATCAAAGGAAGGAACACATCATTTACAACCATATGGAAGCTACTCACCATACACCTGGCCAAAAGATACTACAGCACCTCTCTCTCTCTTCAGCAGACCCCCTCCCTCCCTCTGTCATTAAAAGGAAAACTTGCATACATATAAAATCAAGCTTCAGGAAAAGCACAGGCAGATCATGCTCCCTTTGTTTGCCTCTAATTACTTGAAGTCTGTAGCCTGTAGAACCCCTCACACCAATCACCGTAGTTTGCGCTCCCAAGCTTCTGCCCAGCCATTTCAACTCTGGGTTATGGTAAATTCTTCACATTCAAGCAATGAGATACAACTGTGATACTGACACACCTTATAATCACTGACTTATCACCTTTGTAGTGCGTCTGGAGTCACAATGAGGTCCCTAAGCTCACATCTTTCTTGAGCATGTGTGCAATTCCATAGGAGAAAAGGATCAAAGTTTGAGGAGAATTTTCTCTTAAGAAGTTTAACAAGGAAGGAGAAGAGTTGATGTGATGCCATTTTCCATGCTCTAATGAAACTTTGTTCAGTTCTAGGAAAAAGATGACTGCTTTTCACAGGGGAATATTTCTCTGTATCAGTTAGCACTGATTTTAGATCCTCCACTGAACAGGTGGAACAAGGGGGCTGTTATAACCTCTGTGTACCTCCAAATTCTAAGTAATCTTTCTGTCCTATAAGAATCAGCTCATTAACTCAAATGCATCATCAAATCAAAACTGAGCTAGCTCATAAAAAAGCTTTTGGTGAGCTACAATCAAAACTTCAGTTAAAGACAAGAAGTTTCTAATTCTTTTAGTCATGAAGGTTACACTCAAAGTTTCAAAGTTAGTGTTCTAAGAAGCAAATAGCAGAGGTGATAGTTTTGAGAGGGTTTAGTTGCGTCCATTCACCAGAGGGAAGAATTAACTTCAAATCCATTTGATCAACTGAAATATTGATGCTAAAAGAAAACAAAATCAGAAACGCTGCTGCTCACAAGATCTGCATGCATTTTTGTTACATAATTTTCTCATGTACTGAAAAGAATTTGCAAAAATTCCAACATTACTAAGCTCCATCAAAACAGATTTATTCTTCTTTTCTATACAATTGTATTCTCTTTCTGCTTTCCTGCATAATAATTTTTACATTCCACATCTTCCAGTCAGAGGAATTATTGATTTAAAGAATATGACTGTTATCATTGTTTTTCTTTTTTTAGACATGTTATTCCTTTAACAGTTTCCCCACAAGTGTTATACTATATATATGTATATATATTATATATATATATAAAATAGTATTTCAAAAGCTATAGCAAGATCTTTCAGAAAGGTTGACAACTTTCTGGGACAGAGAAAATTTCATACATCTCTAAGTAAAATTACACAATGTTTACATACAAAACAAATGAGGTAGGATCAATTTCTGATGTAGAAACATGTATATATAATAGCAATCTAATTAAAAATTAGAATTTCAATTTAGATATTAAATGCATAAAATGTAAATAAATATTATGCTAAATCTGAAACTAAAATAAACTAAAATAAAACTGAGTAACCATTAATCAACAGTCACTTCTCCATAATTCTCTTTTAATAATAAAATATCAATTAGAGTTTGAGAATTAAAAATAAACAATGACCAGAAGTGTTAAATATTTTAGAATATTCCAGAAAGCGGTATGACATTTCCCCTAAATGCAAATAAACCCATATATGACTATGTATACCGAGAAAGTAAGGCACCTAGTCTTTAAAAGCCAGCAACAACTACAGTAATAAAATGAGCTCTTCTATAATAGCAACAACTTAAACTGTGAGCTTTTTTGGCACTGAGCACATGAGAAAAAAATGAAGCTCAAGCATCTCCAGAAGTGTTAAGTTTTCACAATTTGGAAATGTAGTCATCAGTTCTGCTGAAAAACAGCCACCGAATCAGGCTGTGCAGAACAGCGCCTTTGTTGCACTTGGTATGCACTGACAAAAGACTAATTCTTTGCATTGTTAGAAGGACTAGCTGCTTCAGAACAAACCACTACTATTCCAACTTGTCAGAACAAGCTTAGAGAAAACTAGATAAGAGCACTTGAGTGATCTGTACAGAGAGACAATTGAACTGGAAGTGAAGTTACATACACGAATGAACTATTGTGTGGTACAGCTTTAATTGTCTTAAACAATTCCTTGGTCTTGTTTGTAATGATGATATTCTGTTTACTAAAACTCTTATTTGATGGATGCTTCAGGACATACAGCTTGAATGCTGATGGTCTTTAAGAAATAGTATGCTGGCAACATGTGGTGCCAGGTACTTCACATACAGTAGTACAGAAACATTCTTTCCTGAAATATGCAAGCTTGCTTGAATTTAATAGTGAATGAGGTAACATGATTTTAAATACCTGTGCCACAAAATAATTGCTACACGACACATGACACTTTGGAATGGCTATAGATGGAGCTTTCCTGTACAAAAACCCAGATCAGTATGTACTGCACCTGTTGCTACCAGTCAGACAACCTCGCACTGTAATTCTTATGTTGCACTAATAACTGTCAGATTAGTATTTAGCTTTTCTTCCCCAACAGCTGGTATAAACTGAGGCATATGCATCCCTTGAGATTTGAGCCAGCAGCAACCTAAGCACATGCATTACTATATGCATACTTGTAGCCTCACTTGGATGTCAAACAAACTTTGAGTATAAAAGAGAAAGGTACATTCATGTAATGAGGAGTCATCTTTGTACCTCTGAAATTCTGGCTGGAAGAAGATTCAAGGGAACGTGAGTTTTATCGAAACGCAACCTAACAGTGGAGATCTTTTTTCAAGTGACACAGAGAGAAGGGAAGTAGGGGAACTACTTATATCAATGCTGTGACTCTAGATTAGAAATTAACATTTCGAAATAAAGCATAATGACATGCACACAACCACCCAAACATACTGTCCCAGATATCATAAGTAAAAATGAACATACAGTATCAGTTTAACAGAGGTGGTCTTTTGGGTGACAGCTGTTCAATAAGAGGGCTCCAAAATGCATAATCAGAAATACCTATACTAAATAAATATGTTCCTTGTGGTATTGTCTAGGTGGGTTACACACTTCAGTAAAAATAATGGCTGTCTAATCCCATCTGATATTTTCTGATATCAAATCATTACTAGTACTTCCTTTTCAGCAAGTACTAGCTTAATTAGTTTTATATTATGTATATATATCTAAATCTGGTTGATATTTATCTGATTAATATTCATTTCTACTGTCCTGGTACTAACACGTACAATTGGATCAAATAATAGATTTCAGTACATCAGCACTTCCATATCAATAAGCACTCCATGCTTATTTTCATGCTTGTAAGACGATTAGAAATGTCACTTGAACATCTGAAATGTTATGTCAATAAACATCTGTAACTAAATACATAATACTGTATCAGGCCAAATGGGCAAAGAATCCTTCACACAGAAGGGTGAAAGAATTAAACCTGCTAGGAAGTACATTCTGTGATTGATGTTTTTACTCCAAGCTTAGGAGATAACACCTGTTGCATTTCTTAAGTTCTTCAGGAATTCTCATTTCATCTATGAAATGTTAATTTCCTTGCCTTGTATTTCTTAGTACTTTTCTTACATGCTAAATTGAGGATGTAAATGCTGGGAGGAGGACAGCATGATTAAGCAAATAGATGTTTTTGTCATTGTAGCTGTTTCCACAGCATGGTAGATGAATTATTATTTTTTAAAGGTAAACGATACTACTCCTGTAGAATTCCACATTCACAACCAAGGTTTGCTTTACAGAAATCCAGCTACACTAATACTAGCTGTGGTAGGGGTTTGTATGCTAATAGTTCACATGAACTATTTAAAAAAAAAAAAAAAAAAAACAAAAAAACCTTCTTCTTTTGTTTTTTTTCAATTTT
>NDXB01016330.1:298213-319624 GCA_002631895.1 Agapornis roseicollis
CAAAATTTTAAAAAAAAAAAAAAAAAAAAACCAAAAAACCTCTCGTCTTATGTTTTATGCCAATTTCCTTTTTTGATTCTAATTTGTTTTATTGTGGGAGCACAGTAGCTGACAGCTTATTCCTGAATTAGGTCCTGCATACTGTTTGTGACAGCTGTAGACTTGAATCATCCCCTGTGTGAGTAAAACACAAATTTCCTAGACGTGCATCAAACTGCGTTCAACCAAAATGTGAGATGACTGTTAAAACTATAGCCCCCAAGCCTTCAGCAAACATAAAGCCTGTCATGTGAAATTCAATGTGTATCTTAATGTGTGGTGTTCTATTGAGCTACTGTACTTGATTTGAAACTAAATTTAGGTATTGGAGAATAAAATTATAATCACAAAGCCTTAAGGGGAAAAGAGAACACAAGAGTAAAGCAATATTTTCTTAATGTAGTGATAGTGAAGAACCATTCCATATAAAGCTTATTCCTTTCTTTCTCCCCTACCTAAAAAGTTATGGCCAAATTTATTCCAGATATTATTCAATGCCCTCATCCTTTCTGCTCCTATGGTCTTAGCTGACACTAGCATTTACCACCTCTGAAAAAAAATGGTATCTTGGTTCATACATGAAATGAATAGACTTACAAAGGGAAGGAAAAAAATAAAACCCCACCTGATTTTAGGCATAGTGGGCAAAAATCTTAGGGATCAAAATGTCTACTGAAAGACAGGTTGGAAAAGCGTTAATGCGCAACTAGAAACCCAAGTGAACTTTCTGAAGAAACCTTGAGGGTTTCCAGAACATCACTCAAACCTAAGATACAATACACAAACTTGTGATACAGTATAAACTTCCATTGGCTTATGGCTATATTAAAGTGCACAAAAGCTTTGTAAAACCTTACTGAGGCTGAAAAGTCATCAGTACTTTTATATCAAAGCTTCCTCATTGCTTCTAGTAAAGGGAAAAAAAGTTATCTTGCACCCTCAGCAAGCAGATAGGCATTTTCTTCAAATTAGCCATTGTTGTTAGGTGCTGGATAAAATTATGTGATACTTAATTTTCTAATATTCTCAGCTTTCACAACTCTGATTCATTTACTCAGAACATTAATTTCATCTTAAAAACTCTACATAAATTTTTAGTATATTTCAGGTTTGTTTGGTATTTATCTGCTTTTAAAATTTTTAAGAGTTAAGCCTTCCTGTCATTTACACTATACCCATAGTTACCAAATGTATTAATAATTCTGCAGAACCATTTTCAGCTCAGCAAGTTTAAGAGACATGGGGATATCTAACATACCTGGGAGCACGGCAAAGGGACCAGGAATAACAATATAGGAAGCAGAGCAAATGAAGGGACACAGAAGATAAGGGCAGAAGGAATTTAGTGATATGGGACGTAAATCCAATGGATTTACAGGATCCATAAAACTGGACTCTGCTGTTCATAGAATGACTTGCTTGGGTTAGCCACATAAGCTGGCATAGCTTCAAATAAGTCAACATGTATAAATACTGCAAAATACACCAAACCATCTGTGCTAGCTATAACTTCTGCTCCAAAGCTATTTCCATCACAACTCAAGAATCACCATCTTTAGAAATGGAAAGCAGGCACAGGCTATTGTAAAATTAGAGTGGGGTGATGTTGGAGTCCATTCCCTTTCAAATCTTAGCATTTGGCCTTTATACCTAGAGCAGATGAGCTGAAATCCAAGATGGAGCTAGCTTCTCACACTGGGAAAAGTCTGGATTCAGAGCTGACCTTCTGGGGTCTTGGTTTTACATAGTTTGTGAGCTGGTGTGGAGATTACATAACATTATTTAAGACAAAGATCATAATGGTACTACAGTTCATTCCAGTGCTACTGAAACATTAATTGTTTAAGATAGTGATTAAAAAATTCCCATCTGAATGTAAAACCATTGACTTACATAGCAATTCATATGGGAGCTGAGAGGATTAAAGCCTAGGAAATGCCACAGTGAGATACAGACCCAAATGAATCCAAGTAAAAGAACAATTCCTTTACCTAGCAGCTTCATCACCCTTTGTCAGTCAGAGCATCAGAACATTTTCCCTTCGCTCTTCTACGGGATACTGTCTCCCCTTCAGGCCTGAGGAACATTACTGCTAAATTAGTCTGATTCAAGGTTTTCAATCTGCCAAATCATGTTTGCTATATGAGTATACACACAGAAACTCCTGTCCGCTTAAAAATACACTAATGCTAGAGTTTATATAAGGCTGGGATTAAGAGAGTTGGATTAAACAGCAATATATCCATCAGAAACTGAAATTAGGTCTCTTTCAACATCTGAATCAGAAAGGAAATGGGTCACTCAATTCTCTATGCTTAAAATTAGGCATTTAACTTATATCAGCTTATATCAAACTCTTTAAATCATTTATGGAAATTCACCAGTCATTCAAGTTAAGTATCTGAAGTAATGAGAACTAGGCATCTATAGACAGACATTAATTACACATTGGTTAATAACCAGGTTTTGATTTAACAATCAAACATGCATCAGACTTCTTAAAGGTAAGTTCAAGTTACCTGTGTTTTGAGAAGGAAGGAGTAAAACAATTTGCTTTTGTTTTGCTCAGACCTATGTAGCTGAGAGGAGAAAAATATTCTCTGAGGAGAGCTAGGCTGCTCAGCCCTCTCACATTCTCAGCACATGTTAAGGTGCGACAGAGAAATGGGAATTAAAGGTGTCAGGTATTACAAGGTGCTCAACTTTATTGTTAATGCCACAAAGGTGTTGGTAATAAAGGTCTAATATATGACCTTACCTTACATTTCCTTAAAGTTTGGAGTAGTTTAGAAAGAACAAAGTCAGGCTAATAGATACTAGTTTCAGTGAAGAAGTATCACTTAAGACAAGCCTATATTATTAACATAAGTGATTAATCACCACCTTGGATAATAGTTATGGTCAAACATTATTTACTCAGAAATAGGCCACTCTCGAAAATATTCACAAAAGAAAATAATTAATACTTAAATACCTAAAATTTGCTATTAACATTTATTTTTAGGTTTTTATTGGAAGAGTATTTGGGGACATGTTTAACAAGGAGACTGTCCTAATGGTACAAGTGTTCTTGAATCCTGTTTTTGCTTTATGCAGCAGTAACAGGAGCCAGCTGCTGCTGTTAGATGTGGATTGGCTTTGATCTTTGCCAAACACAGGAGAAGTATGCTCTCTAATTTTCTTTTTAGTTCTATACTTCATGGTCACCAGAATCCAGAGAACCTCATGTGTCTGACCTACTGCTCAGTGGAAAGGGGTACAGTGCACACGACAGTCAGCTCTCTGCAGATACAGAACATAGGTACACCCAGTGATGGAGGTGAGAGGATGGTTCAAAAAGACATTTGCAGCAGGATCTTGCAGCTTTTCTTTCCATCACCTACTCTCCCCAAGGTGACATATTAGGTAACTTCTGGGGCGGTTTTCTGTGGAAACATAGCTGTAGCTAGAAATAGGAACAGAACACGTTGGCTGACAAAGTCCCTGAAGCTTGTGTGATGCTTGGCTCAAGCATTTACAGATTGCCAGATTGCAGCCAGGAAGAAATTTCCCCCCAGAGCTGCCTGGCAGAAGTGCCTGGGCTGTTGGTCTCCCCTGCTAGAGCAGACCCTGACTTGCATCTGAGACTCACCTGGAAATTTCACTTAGCAAGTTTCCCTGCTACTCCTGTGTTCTGTGATACCTATAAAGCTCCTGAGGTCTCCTGCCTTCTTCCTACGGCACATTGTAATTATGACCACAGATCTTTTATCATGGGTTTAAGCTTGTTACAGGGTATTAGAAGCGCTGTGCAGCCTCTAGGAGGAGGAGCAGATGATGTCCCCTGGGTCCGCCCGGATTAACTGCTTGTTACACAATTGTCAGTCTGACAGCCCAGTTGGTCCTTCTCATGCTCGGGTTTCTAACATGTAAATCATGAACCCGCCCTAGTTACAAGAAAAGATTTGTTGATTTTTTTTGGTGATTTTGGTTTGTTTTCTCTTGGCATGACCTTCTCTAGATCCACTTTCTTTTTTTTCCCTCCTGCCCAGCAGTTCTCTTCAGAGACAAATCACAAGCAAAATCAAGATTAAGCCTCCCATCCCAACCTGTTCTATTTAAACAGATGGCTTAAAAAACCAAGGCTTAAAATGTCTTATTAACCAGTGTAAAACAACCTTTTTGAAAGGAAGAGATACATTTCATAACATTACACATATCTTGCAGAAGCACAGAAACTGAAGATAGAATCCCATCACATAAATTATTCATTCCCTGCCAAGGCAGTTCCTTGTAAGTTTTGAATAGTTGAAAAGTTAAAAAGGTTTTAAATTTAGAGAAGTTGGAAAGGTTTTAAATACTTGTAAATGGATGACAGAAATCAAGGATACCCTAGCTTCTCAGCAAGATAAACCATATGGATATTAAAGCACTATTCTAGTCTCCCTGTTTATGTTTCTGTCTTGGACTGTTTTCTTTTGCTAAAATACAGTCTTTACTTACAATAACAGGTTATTTGTTGTTACTTTTCTCATAACAATGTAAATGAAATATTTGTATGTGACAGATTTATGCTGCCTTCTGAAAGGAGGGGTAGTTTAGATATTGAATTCAGGAGATGAAAAAAATATAAACTAAATTGCAGACTTCCCTATTTGTGATAAAATGACACATATCAGT
Source organism: Agapornis roseicollis (assembly GCA_002631895.1). Lineage (NCBI taxonomy): Eukaryota > Metazoa > Chordata > Aves > Psittaciformes > Psittacidae > Agapornis > Agapornis roseicollis. The sequence goes on from NDXB01016330.1 coordinate 302,912, forward strand.
AGACCAGACGTGCAGTTTCCTATTTGTTTCATTTCACAGAACAAGGAGGTTGACAAACATGTTTGTAAATATAATAATACAATGTTAACCATATTCTATCATTGAATTTTTTCAAGTCATGTAATGCTATAGCAAAAACATTAAGATTGCACACTTTAATAGTCAGAAGCAATGATACTGATCTGACATTTACTTCCTACCTGCACCCTTTGTATACATGCCCATAACTTCTGTTCTACCTTTATAGCATGGATTTCTGCATTGCAACGACCATTTGCTTAATAAAATTTAAATTTCTGTCCAACAAATAACAAAACTGTATGCTCACACATTATGCAAAACAGTGGCCAAACGAATTCAATTTGGGTAGCACCATTTAAAAAGATTACATCACATCTTTGCTAGTGGTCTGAGGAGTCCTGTGTATAGATTTTGAAACTCTGCTATAAAGAACCCTTTCCCCTGGTTAAGAACTAAGACAGAGAACTGGACAAAGCACAAATCACTTTCATTTGGCAAATATCACTTAAGTGTGCCAATAAACAATGTATACTTTATGTACTATTCTTTCAGCAGAGGCCATGCCTGCTGCACAACAGTGCAGGCTGAATAAGGATCTCCATTTTAAATGCCAAAATGTTTCAGAAAATAGTATCTTTGAGGCTAATAATAATTTTAATTAGAGGAAAAATACCTCAGGATATTCAGGGCAACAGAAAAGAAAGATTATTCTATTCCTTTAAAATTTTGAAGCCACACAGCTTTTTAACCTCTCACTACCTAGTGGGTGAGAAATCCTGATCAATCTAACAGTCAGCTTCTACCTTATCTGTATCTCAGTGCCTAACTGAACAGATGAATTTTGGAAAAGCCTATACAAGGACAGAGTAAAAGCTATTTTGTTTTATTTTCTTCATGACAACTGTAGACAAACATGCTCCTTCCTCATTTTCCATGCAAGGAAAGCAAGTCTGAACTACGTGTCTATCCTGATCTATACAAATTGGAATCAAACCCTTCCTTAATATCTTGTAAAACCTGGGAAATGAAAGGTGGGGAAAGAGCTGGTAGTATTGTACATTTCACCCACTAAATATTTCACATTCTGGTGAAGGTGAGGCTGCATGGCTGCCCCTCTGCCTCCCCCTTCTTGAGCAGTATGGCTAGTGACCACCTAGTGTCTTCCTACATCCTTCATTCTTCTGCTCTAAGCAGGAACTGAAACTTTACCTTCATTCAGTTTATGCAGGGTGATACCAGGGTTTGTTTGTGGTTTGTTTTTTTTCTTTTCACCAACTCTTTGCTGCTCCATTTAGAATTGCAGCACAGAGACTGATGTCTGATATTAATTATACAGTAGAATTTAATGCCCTTCCCAGACTTGTTACGTGACTGTTATCACGAAAGGGAATTTTATGTTTGCAGTCTTGTGCAGACTGAATAAAACTGCAGATTAGGTCAAACAGAAGGTTTGTTTTAGATAACTTCTGTCATTACTTCCCAGCAGCAGTGAGCATGCTCAAATATATCCAGTAAATTCCCTTTAATTCTCAGTAGGGTAAAGAGGAGTCTCCATGTAATTGCAATGGTTAACACATATAAAAGATGTCTGATGTCTGTTAGAAAGGACAGTCTCTTTCCTGGATTTTCCTTTCCAAGTTATTTATAATTCAAATATAACTTTCTGTATTCACTCATTTAACAACAGGGGCTCTATCAAAAGGAAGCAACACACCAGGAAGAAGCGCTGTGCTACATAATCAGTTCTCAGCTGAGACTTCATTTACCATACTGAACTAGTTTCACACAATGAGACAACCTTATGACCAAATGAGACAAAAGAAAATCCCTTGTGGGGATGTAGCACCGATCAAGGGAACTTCTTCTGCCAGAAAAGACAGTTTCATCATGTCAGTTAGGGGCTTTCTGACTAGAAAGAAAATTACGTTGGACAAACAATTCTGTTAGAATTGCATGTATTGCATTGTTGTGATGGGGGCTTTAATTTATTTTGTACTCTACTGCAGTGTAGCCCCACATAACAAAAGAAAATATTACGGGATATGCTTATATTCTAGTACTGAAAGGAAATGACATCTTTACATTAAATGCTTTTCAAGTTAAATATTTGTATTTTGATTTCACTGTGATAAACTAACACTATAAATTGTCCTTTTATTTGCAATAGTCTTTCAGTTCTTAAAAAGCTAAATTGAAATACACCCAGGCACAAAGACCCACAAAAATCTAAGTGATCCCAAGTTTTGTGGAAGAATCCTCCACAGCATTCCAAAGGTAGAAGACAGACATGTGTTGAGAGCGCATCATTTCAGAATGCTTCAACCTTTGCTGCAAATTTTGGTAAGCATTCAGCTAAGCTACTAAGGCTTTGGTGGTGTGGGCAGACATTTACCATGCCAAATGGGGAGCCTTTCACTTTCTAATCTTAACAGAAACACTAGCCTGCACCACAAAATAAAACCCATAAAAAAAGAACATACATATTTTATTGTAGGTTCCCATATTGTTTCTGTAGCTACATCACAACAATGAACTCTGTATTCTTTCATCACAGCATATTGTCATGCTGGTCCTAGCTCTTGGAAAAAGGGAAATACAGAACACACATGTGATACAAAAGAAAACACATATGCTTTAAATTAAGCTGATCTCAAGATGTTAAATTCCAGACAAGCTTCATAGAGAAGGAAAAATGGATATTAGCACTGTATGATAAGCATTCAGTTTAGGACTAGACCATAAATTGTAACATTGTGTTTTCCTAGATAATGCATCCTAATTTGGTTCCATCTTACTTCTGAGACACACCATCTCGTCAACATTTATTCAGTTACGTTCATTACACCAGTATGAAGTGCAGCTATTTTTCTGGCAGCCTGCTGCTCCCTCCTTTTATCCAATGCAGACTGAGATCATTGTTCTCATTTGTTGAGAGTCAAGCAGTGAGCTACTTATGTCTCTTGGCATTAAATATTTACTGGGCTACAGAAGACGTTGATTCTACAGACACCTTTGGTTTGGTGTTCAATTATAATGTGGAAGGTTTAAATAATATTTGACATTTCCCTAGAAAAAAATTTTTGGTTTAAGTTTACTTTGCCCTATCTATTCTTCTGCTTTGCTGTAGCCGAAGAATGAAATATATTAGCTTTTCATACCTTTTCTTACTATATGGATATCCATGCACACACAAAAAATATTTACCCTCATTATTAAATTCTTCCAATAGGTTTTTATATTTTTAATTGAGACTGTAAACTGGCTAAATCACTCCTATATTTCTTAAATGCTCTTTGGAACACCTCCCCCCTCAGTCCAGCTTTGGGTGACTCATAAGAACAAATCTTCCTAAAATAGCTGTGAAACAGTAGGTACATACCTATATCTTAAGAACACATGTTGAAATAATTAATAGACTTTCCTAATTAGAATGACATCATTTGCCAGAAATATCATTAAACAATTCACCAGAGAAGAAGAGGAGAGGAAAGAAATAATAGGACTATATGAGATCTAATGTTTTCCTCTAAGTCCAATTGAATATGACTGGCAAGAAATTAAAATTACCAGGTTTACAGCATTTTCTGATGTTCCATAATTTGTTTTCTACTCTTCACAATCAGTTAAAAATACAGTAAGATTAAGAGAGTGGTTTGTTTGTTTTCTGGAGCAAAGCTTGGACCTTGCGTCACCACATGTCAGGTAATTAACCCAAGTATCTGGGCCTTCTGGGCTCCTCTGTTCCCTCTCTCCTTATTCCCAACATGACCTCCAGCAAAGTCAAGAGCTTCTCCTATGAGAAGTTCTGTTTTCAAGTAACCAAGGCTTCTGGACAGGGGAATGTTTAATTAAAATAATTCTCACATAGAATGGTTTAGTTTGGAAAAGAGCTCTAAAGATCCTATGGCCCAACTCCCTGCTCAAAGCAAGGCCAATTTACAGTAGCTTGTTATATTATTGGTTTAAATGTAAATGCTGGTAACCTTTATAAAGACTTTTTACCTTCCTCAGCTATGTTTGATAACTGTGTACAGCCCCTGAAGCTGTAATTATCAGAAATAGTCTGATGACTATCAGTAGATCATTTCTAGCCAACACCTACATAGAAAATCAGTTGAAGAGATTATATTTCAGGTAACATTACATCATAAATTTCCCCACTGAGTTTATTAGGATTATTGGTGCAGCCAGCACTTTTCAGTCACTCAACAACTCTCCAACTGCTCCATCAGGGTCCTGTAAGGAACAGTTTGCACTGTGCTCAAAGGGGTGTGTGTAAGAGGACACATCGGTGAAATTTGTCACAACCCAATATTACACACTCATCTTCTATCACACAGCTGGCCCAACTTCTGGACAGTGCTCTGCAATATTATTACTCGACAATATTTGTATATCATTAAAATATATTGTCCTCCAAAATGTGGCTGTTTGTACTGGAAAGGTTCAGAATTTTAGCAATGTGTAAGTAATTTCCAATAGATCCAAGTATGAAAGGGGAACAACCACAAAAATTGCACGGCCCAAAGTTTATGAACTGTTTACAAACAATACAGCAAGAAAATTATTTATCCTACCCATTCAGTGAAATCGAGGAATAATAAATACATGTGCAGAAAGAAAACTCCTTTCCAAAGCAGGCCCCTTCAATATTGGTGGGGGTTTTTTTTTGTTGTTGTTCTTGTTGTTTAAAGACTACCTAATTCTTCAGATAGCACAATGACTTAATAAATGAAAATCAGCAGTTCAAACTGCTTGACAACCTAGTTACTCAGACTTTGAGATTTAAACATGATCTGCCTAGAATTTAAAATAATAATAATTAAAAAAGCTTCAAGTATTAAAGTGTTGTCATTGTTGTTTTAAATGACAAATTAGTGGGATGGAATTCAAGACACTTAATTATCACATTAGTTAACCAGATGGTTTATTTGAAATACCAGCAGATGAATATCTGATTTTTGCTTTAAATTGTGCTCAGCACGTTAGCAAAGGCAAAGGAGAGCAACAGCATCTGACTTCCTTTTGCTTGCTTTAACAAATAAAATTTTGTCTACTCATCCCCCTGAGCAATGTTTAAAAAAGAATTTCTAGCAATAGTGGTAGCCAAAGGAATATGAATGTTCCATGACTTCTCAGATATCTTTAATCACTTAACAGTCTTGTTACCTCTCTGATGCTAACATTCCACTAACTTTTTCAAAGAAAGGGATTTAGAAGAAAACTTCCATAACAATGAAAAGTGGTTTAAACAGTCTGCACCATCTTTTTACTCTCCCCTAAATGTTTTGGAAACAAATAAGATTCCTTGTTGGATGACTTCAAGGGTGGTGTGGAGGAGAGAAGTCATGCATCAATAATCATAGAATAAGAAGGGCTGGTATGACTTGGCTTGACTATGCTGTTTCAGCAGTTTGCTCTCTAGTGGCTTGTTCAAGAGGTCTCAGCACATTCACAAGAGTTTCCATTAGTGTCTGCTCCAGACGTGAGAAGAATCCATCAATTTAATTTTCAAAATGTCATAGCATGTAGTAACTGCCTTTGCTCAAACAGCTTCTCTTAATAAAGAATGTTAAATTTTGTCTGGTAACTGCATCCCGAATAAGTTTGTCTTGGGGAACAAGTCATTATTCTTGGAAGAGTTTCAGAAGTTTTTTGGCTTTCACGGGCTGCCTGAACTATGGACACATACCATCTGCTCTTATAAGAATATACATCTCCAGTGTATCATCATACTCATGTATGGAGTATATAGACACAGAAGGGCAGCATCTCAAATCCCATCCCCACTGTGAAAGTAAGTGGAAAAAATCTTGGTACTTCTTTTCATTTAGTGGTTGAATTAGAGGAGTTGAGACATTAACAGCAATTAAATGACTCTAAAATATTTCTCAGATGACCCTTTAAGAACAGAAGTGGCACCTGATGTACCCAGTTAGCTGCAGTCCTTTACATACTCTCTTCTCTACAGTTATAATACTGGTACAATACATGGAACAGAATGTCCGGCAAACACACTAACCAAAGATATTTTGCATACAATCATAAATACAGTAGCCTCTGTAAGGTGATATTCTCAAGTAGAGAAATATGACAACATGCCTTTCCTTAGTGGACATGTGAAGAACAGAAATATTAAATGACATTTTCAAAATGACACAAATATCTGTGGCACAGCAGAGTCATGCCTTGTTTCCCATGTTTCAGACCACATACCTTTTGGATATCTGCCCAAAGAAGTTAAAACTCTTGTTTTATGTATTGCTCTGACGTAGTAATTGGTGGAACTTGGAAAAAAAAATAATAAAAAAAAAAAGCCAAACCAAAATAACCAACCTCAAAAATTCCAATCCCAGGGATTTTCAACAAGACTAACATTTTTTAGTGATGAAATACAAGTACTTTGAGGTGTTGCCCAAGAGGAACAACACATGGAAATATTAACACAAGCAAAACATTAACTAGGATTTCCAGTAAAGACAACACAGTCAATTCAGTTCTTGGTATCAAATAGCAACATCTGTATTAAGCTAGGTGTATACTACCCCCATCACTTTTATTTCACATCAAATGCAGATTGTCAGTATAAGAGAGAGGGCAGGACATTAAAGTCGAGCTAATGCATACCAAATGCATCATGTATGCCTTTTTATAGTGCTGTGGTTGCCTGCATAGTAGAAAAGTTGTTTTTCTTAAGATTATCCTTGCAGAGGCTAGATATCATGAAGAACTATAGACTATACCATGTCCCTTCCTTCAGCAGGGGGGCATTCTTTTCAGTTGACATACAGGTGCTCAGTTTTGCCTAGTCACAACAAAGTTTTCAGATTGCTATCACCCTTCAGGAGCTTTATTCTGAATGACTGCAGCATAGAACCCTAAGAACCATAGCCTGCAGAAACAACATTACCTAAAACCCACAAGTGCCTCACTTACTGTGACCATAGTTTGGGAATAACCGACGTAATCTATAGTAAAACCACAGACTATCTGAAAGTAAAATTTTCCCAAAAAGCCCCTGTCTATTATTACCTTGAGATCCTGAATTCCAACAATGTCAAATTAATCCTCTATGGCATTGTTGAGTTTTCCATTTTCAGTTAGGCTCCAACTCCTGACTGTAGCACAGTCTGTAGCTTTGCACCTCTGAATATGTGTGAACTATCATGTCTCTGCCTTCTTTTTCATCCATTAGCATATGACATTATGCAGCCTACTCCTAGAGCACATTACTCCTAGAGAAAACCTTTACCTATTAAATTAGAAACATGCATCAATATAGATTGTCACAAGTATCTCGAATCCAACTATTATAAATTAATTTATGGAAATACACAACACACAGAAACCTGAAGCTTGCATTATAGAAGGAAGGTAAAAAAAATAATCAGTTTTGTTTAATATTTAAGACAGCTACAAATCTTAGAAGATCATCAATTAGCTTTTGGAGAATATATTTGCGCTCTGTTTTTGCTTCAGAAAGGCTCTACAAACATGCCACCCATATGCAGGTCCATTTTCCTATCACTGGAGAGAAGCAGCTCTCCCAGTGTGTTTAAAAGTTATGTTGATTTGAGTGTCACAAAGAACAATGGGACATAGTTTCTACTTAAAGCTAAGGGGAAGACAGTCTGTTCTTTACAGAAGAATGTCACTTTAAACTTGTTATTGAAAAAGACATTTTTAAACCTGAAAAGAAAGTGATCGAAAGTGGGACTGCAAGTCTTGCCATTACACATACACAAAGAGATGTTCAGTACACTAAATGTTGCTCCAAAATATACAGACCAAAAAGAGTAGTGACCACCCTTGCCTTGCAAAAAAACAAAAGCAGGAATTAAATGTCTTGTCTATGATGATGTAACAGGTCAATAACAGAAGTAGGACTATAAAATCCACCATCAGTTAAGTGAATCATGCACTACTCCTATAAACTATCATATTGCTTCCCTTAAACCTTACTTGAAAGAAAAATATTGGCTTAAAGAGCATGCTGGTCTGCTTTGTCTCCAAATACATACTTCAAAGAAAACTTGCAAATATTTATTCCAAGGGTGCTAGTGGGCAATATTTTAGAACCAGAATAGCTACCAACAATATGTCATGTGAAAGAAGTGTTGAAGTTACTTAACGGCAAAACACTGGACATTTATGTGGGGAAAATAATCTGTCTAGTTTTTGAGACAGACTAGCAGGAAAAGGGGGAAAAAAGAGGAACTCCAAGCTCTCAGCTCACAGCCCTTGTAGATAACTGAATGACTTGAAGACAGAGGGAAAACTTGCCCAGTCAGAAGCACAATTTAATAGCTGAAAGATTAAAGAAATCACATGACTGGGTGAAGACGAGATACTGTCATAAATGGTTTTATATGTCATTTTTGTGTAAGTTTCACTGGCATTACTTATTGGCAAAAATATAATAAATTAGGGAGCTCTGTTCTTTTTTGAAAAATCAAAGATCCACGACTTATCTTTCACATTTTGTTATTTTCTTTGCAAAGCTTGAAGGCCATCCTGTAGAAATTTGATTACTTATTTGCACTTTATTGTTTCCTTACTGTTAAAGCCATCTTTTCTGTGAAAATGCTGAGCCTTTTTGAGAGCTGTAAAAAGACTGCAGCTAATCAGTCCTTTTTCTGGAAGGACTCTCTCAGCTAGAAATGAGGTATAAGATCTGTGGCTTTCAAGTTCTACTGTCTAAATTGTTCTTCCGCAACAGCTGGGGAAAATGCTTTCAAGAGTTTTATGTTTCTTCCTGTGCGGTGATGCAGCTTTCCTCTAACGACTATTTCCCATCAATACCCACAGACACCTACCTTCTTAACCACTGGTTTAACGGTTTGTTACCACTTCCACCTTTCCGGAAAAAAGATAAAAAGACTTGTTTGGGAGAAGGTTTACAAATATCAGCACACCAGGCTGTTGAAGGAGATAGTATCTCAGTGAACTTCAAATTAGGTATGCAACTCTGACCTGAAGAAAATAAACCAAAACTGTCCTGAACGTGTGCAGACAGCAGATGTGAACAAAATGATCAGTATATACTCTTTCCCATGCTAAGAATACAGTGGTCTTTACTGAAAACTTCACAGCAAGAAAAAAATATAATTACCTTTATGGAAAAAGGTAACTTAAGATAAATAATCAATACAGTGAGATCTATTGCTCTGAATTATCCCATATTCTTTTGATTTACAAGAAGCTTTAACAAGTAAGTGTTTCTTAAAAGCAGCAAAACACATCAAAGCTCTGAGTTGTTTTTTTTTTTTTTTTCCAAAAGCCTCTTGGAAAGCTGCTACTGACATGTCTGGGAAAACAAATGTTTGCTTCATTTTCCAGAAGACTCTGGAGATCCACCCAATTGACTTCTTAAACTTATCCTGAGTTAACAGAATTATATTTAACCTTCTTAGGATAAAACTTTCACCTACACATTTATTCAAAATTGCAGCGAAATATTTAACTAACTGAGTGTACCATAACAGCCCGGTAAATCAGTGTGTTACAATACTGACATATACAATATTTGTAATAATTAAGAGTATGCTCTTGCATCTCGTAACTTGTTATAAAGAAAAAAAAGACACCTGCAGCAGAAGAGCCTGTACATTGCAGAGTCTAGTAACCGTTCATACAGACCACTATTCCGCAGAGCATGCCTAAGCTTCATTTAGGGTCAAAGATGATTACATAATTCAAAAATTCAAAACTATCATCTGCTTTTAGACCTGCTTCTAATAAAAACACAAACCAGTTTCTATAACACAATGCTAATGATCGTCCCCCCCCCCAAAAAAAAAAAAAAAAAAGGCATTTCTATTTAAATCAAAACATGCAGAATAAGAGTGAGAACAAAATATCACAGAAAAACTTTTATGCCTTTATAAAATCAAAGGCTAATTAAAAGAAAGAATATAATATAAAGCCACTGCTGATATTCTCTGATCTCATAAAACAAAGATTGCTGGTGTCACTAAAAGAATGGTGAGTAAAGACTAAAGCTGAAAAGTGCTAATATTTGCTGAGTAGTAGGTATATTTTCTGCAATCAAAGGGAAAATAAACATTTAAATACCTATTTTTAAAACCAAACTAATACAGAGAAGTGTATTAAATGTAAATTAAAAATAAATTCTTATTATCCAGAAAGGTCAGTTTTGAGACAAAGAACAAGAGAACAAAATGGATGATCAGGGTTGACAGAGAATCTGTAAAGATCTGATCTGTGCATCCATCTACATCCAAATAGTCCGGTACCCTGGCATTAAAAATCATGCCTAATCAAGAACCTCAACTACAGCTCAGTAGCTACTCAGCTGCTGCCAGTGTGGCAGCTGAAAGCTCTATCAAGATTGGTCTCTGTGGCTCTTCTAGACTTAAGGGGGAAAAGGGCATTCTAATCAGTTTGTGTTTATTAGCATCACTTGATTATGGAATGTTTTTTTGCTACTGCTTAAACATAACAGTCAGCATCTCCTCTCCTTCCAACAAAAAGCATTACTGCAAAAACTTTAAAGCAATGTATCTTAACATTAGAAAGAGATACTGCAAATTCAGTTTGCTAGGCCAGAGCATGGATTCAAATGTATTAATTCCATTATTAGAAGAGGTTCTGTACTATACGGAATACAGGAAAAATAAAGAATTTTATAAAAAAGACAAGACCAAAAGTTAGGTGAACTGCTCAAATCTAAGTGGAAATTCACAATGAATTGAATCTTTAGATTTTTATGGACTAAGAATGAGAACCATTTGTGCTTGCTTACTTACTACAGCAGTTCAGAAAGGTATGCTGGATACTGATTTGGGTGAGTTAGTAATAGAGAAAGGACTAGAAAACTTATAGTAGGAAGAAAAGAAGAACAGTAACTAGAATCACTGACAACGAAGATTCAGCAAAGGCAATAATAGAAGTAGGTGACTATTTTTATTCCCCCCACTTATTTAGGAGGGTATCGTGAAGAAAAAAACCTGAAATCCCAGGTTTGTATTTTTCACAATAGTTTTTATCATGCAAAAATCTGAAGATGATTAGCAGCAATGTTTTCATAGCACTTAATGACAATAGATCTACTTCCAACGGCATGATGTTAAGATTATTCAGCTACATTAATGTTTGTGTTAAAACATCAGACAAGTTCATCCTATGTTTTCTTTTCACTTTTCTAATTCTTAAAATATCTTAAATATTTAATATTTCTAATTTAATATTTCTAATTCTTAAAATATCTTAAAAACATTTATTGTTTTCATGTTAGAAATTCAGATGAGGTATTTAGTAGAATTGACATGGAATTTTTCTGTTGCAAAAATCTGTCATTTCTGCACTCTCAAAGAAAGCAGTTCATTATTTAATATTTGCTAGTTTTACATTTTTTGCATTAACTAAAGTTATGGATATAACCTTAATTCAACAGAAAGTTTTAACTTAGACACTAAGACCTTATTTAAATATTCTTTTTAAATTAGAAATTTTATTTTTTAATCTTTTTCAGTGAATGAGAACATTTGCCAGTTTTCAAAGACACCAAAGGTCATAGACATTTTTTCTTGCAAAAATCTTAGAATTTGCACATTTTAATCATATTGTGCATGCAAGTAGACTTGTAAAGAAACAGCCACTTTATACATTTTTGGTTTATTTTTAAATAATAAAACTATAAACCACTAAATTTAGAAATAGCTCATTGTTTTTTGTAAAAAGCATATGGCTGTAACAAAATGAGAATCAGTTTTCAACATGCACATTCAACAAGTAAATTTATGCCCTCCATAAGCATTTGACTGTTTAGCTTTATACTTCACTATAAGCTTATTTGAAAATTTCTTATACAGAGATATGCATATATTTATCAGTGCAAACACTAACCACCAGCTTGCTAGCTACCACTTTTTCTCTTCCTTTATGACAAAATATGTGCAGAAACAAATGGACCCTTTTGTCTTTACAGCTCACCCATGATCTGCCACAAAACTCTTTGTCAGAGCACAAAATCTAGGTTTCATTCTGCATTTCTGGACTTTGTGTAAGTTCATTTTGCAATTCGAAGATAGAGTTTAGATTTTGTAAGCAACATTAAAACAAAAATATTAAAATTACAAGAACATAAAACAACTTTTTCTCATTTCTGTGCCAGCAACTGCAATAAGATGAGGAGCTTTCACTGACACTCCTTTCAGGCCTTTTTCACTGCTCCCATACACTGTGTTATTCACAATTTATCCCTGCTTTCATGGGTAACAATAGCATCAGCTGATAATATGCCAAACCAATGGAGTCTTGCTTCATTCACTTAGGGATAGCTTAAAGTCTTAACTGGTGGATTTTTGGTTTTGGACTGAAAAAGCAGGGTGGAGGGAAGGCTGGATTTTAGAATTCACATGCTTTCTTTTGTATAGGTGGAGAAGCATTAGCAGAAACTGAGATGCAGGCAGTTTTTGAAAGTAAAAAAATTAACATACATAATCCAAGGAGACAACACAATAACTTGAATAGCACCCATTCACACAGAAAACTGAGTAAAGATAATCTGCCTATACTGTAGATATTTTACACCTCCCTATCTGTATCTGGTCTTTCTGTAGATGGCTGATACACCAACCCTATGACACTTCTCTAAAAATCTCATGGCAGAGAGAAAACTTCTCTGTTTATCTTTCAGCTCTCTCACCAAAACAGCCTGCAGACAGCTCCATGCCTTCAAAACTGTTTGAAGATGACTGGTAACAGCACTGCAGTTTTAAGGCAATTTGTCCAAACAGCACCAGAAGAAACATCCATAAACAAGGTGTACAGCATCCCAAGGTACGTGTGCAAATACATCTCATAAGCTTAGCCTCCACTATGATACAAGCATGACAAATTATAAAATACCTTGCAATTAAGCTTCCTTTGAATGTATAATTTCAAGATGAAGACTTCAACCTTCAGTCATTCACACTAGCAGATGCTACTTTCAGCTCTCACTGTATGAATCAAGTCAGGACTGAAACATCTCATGTTACTGCCTGCCACCACAAGAAGAACTCAAATCCAGAGGCACGAAATTCTAATAGGGAGGGTCACAAGAGTTTCTGCCATTCTAGTGTATATTTTACGTTAAATTTTCTGCCTCACTTAATTTATTCATCTTGAGTGAGACGAGAGGTCAGTGGTAACATTTCACGAATTCTCAGAGGTCACCAGGTTGGCATATACAGCTGACAAAATACATGGCTGCCTTCCCCCCTCTCCTCCCACTTGAACATAAACCAAAAATATTACCTTTGTATTACACAAGCAATCCCTTTCCTGCACAGTCTAGAGCTGTAAGCCTTCCATCAGTCTTTTTCACCACACTTTTAAAGCCACTTCAACATCAAGGGGCTCCATAACTGCATGGCAACTGGCTGGCTGCCAACCAGCTGCAAAACAAACGCCCCTTGTATTGACATTAGAGGTTCCTTGATCATATTCAATAAAGCACCTTTGATGTTAGCACTATTGGCTAATATCATCTTACAGTCTTGAGGGAGAGCTTATCGAGTCTGTAAGACAGATCATAAAGCCAGAAAGGACCCTATAGCGTTAGAATAAAACAAAGTTTGTGTCTCATGAGGCAAGAATTGTATTTATAGGTGAGAAAATGTCAAAATACACACATCGCCTATTTTTTGTGTAACATTTGGCAAACCACAGAGCCTAACTTGTCTAACAAATACCAAGTCATTTTCTCTTGCTATCCAACCTTAACAGAGATCTCCCCACAGGACACTAAACAACCAGCCATGCTAGGGTTCTTTTCTGTCACATCTCATATCTTCCTGATCTTCTTTGCTGCAGCAAGGCAGCTGCCTTTCTTCCCCTTTTTGGCATGCTCTCAGAGCAAAATCTGTCACCCTGCCCACAGTGTGGGACTTCAACACTCAGCAGACACAGAGCAAGACTTCTAGTGCTCTGGCACTGTGAGCTGTCCAATTTAGCGACGCCTCTGTAAGTACATGAAATTGTAAAAGCAGTGAGACTGACAAACCTAAAAGTTTGCAAAACAAAAGGAATACTGGCCCAGGAAATAGAGAGACACAGTACCTTGCTTTAGCACCCTCTGTTCTGGGAATGACCACTGGAAGCACTGAAATCTTTCCTCATCATTTACTGAAGTATGGAACCTAAAAGGTTTTGGTGGTGGCAGATTTGGCTTAATTTCCCTCTTGCTTCATTACCTTGCATGCCCAGACCTGTAGTGGAAATCATCTCCACTGACAACTCAGTGAAATTATCATCTTCTCCTCTCATTTTCAGTTTTCTGTTCTGCTGTGGGAAACACCCCGGAGGTACAGGCTTCTTGTCCTCTTTTTCAGCAATCACAAAAATTTCACCTTTCCCAGCCCTCTAGACCTGGAACAGCATCTAGTTAAATGTCATTGCCTGGAAGATTCCTTCTGGTACTAAGCTGGAGAAAACAATTTCCTTAAGATACTAGCCATATCATTTTATTCTGGGCCAGGTCTGTTTTTAAGAAGGTAAAAATGACCCTAATGGAAGAAACCAAAGTGTTGTGCCTTCAGGCCTGGCCTACCTCTGGCACTGGTATCAACAGATGTTAGTGAGCACTGAAAAACCAGGTTTTCTGTTATACACTTCTAGTTTGCAATAACCAGAGGTTTATTAGATCACAGACAAAAACAAACAAAAAAAAAGAAACAAACCAAACCTCTTTTCCTTTCTGATAACAGAGGGGAAATTAAGAAAAAGGTTATCACAGATAATTTACATGAGAAAATGAGACATTCATTTTTGTAAAACTGCACAGACACAGATGGAGATCATCATCATCTATTAAATGCTGGATTACACTCTCATATTGGCCTGATATATTCAGCAAGGCACAGTCATTCTGTGTCATTACACCTAGCTCCATATGAAACAATTGACATTATTTTGTTCCTTGGGCCAGTTCCTCCCTCTTACTCCTCTGTCTCCCTAGTTTAAGGACATCTGCTTTGCTTTTTCAGTCCCACCACCTGTCCACATTCAGTGATTTTTTTTTTACCATAAGCTCATCACCTTGTGTACACGTGGGTCTGCAATACCTCCCACCCCATGAGCACTGATAGCTCAACGCTGTCCAACTTTTCCACACTAGTGAGTAAAACCCTAGGAACTGCAAACTCTGAAATATGACTCACTCTCGTATATCACAAAAACACTAGAAATGGATTTCCAATAATAAAAATATTTCCTTATAAATCTGCACACTGGGAGGGGCACCTGTGTGTTTATTTCCCAGCCTCCTAAATGAGATGTTTAGCCTAATGATTTGATGCTATCAGGCAGATACTATAGAACAAGTAGCAGGTGTATGCACTTCAGACATGAATTGTTGAGGTTAACACAAAGCATTGAGCCAGTATCCAAGCATTGTCCCATGAAACAATCTTAGCAATGAGGAATTTCCCAGTGCTGCAGCCTCTGAAAGAAGCAATATGCATCATTACTGCATTTTTGTATTGATTGTGCTCCTTCTTCAGTTACATTCGTCAGTTGAACATGCGAGTTATTTTACATTCACTGTGGTGAGAATTTCTTAATATGACTTGCTTTCTTTGAAATAGAAAACTGTAGAATAAAATAATCAGAATAAACTATGACTGTCCTACAATTTCTAAATTCTGAAAGAACTCAGTAGGTACCCATCTCCACAGTTACAAGTGTAAGATTACCCAATATTTTTTATATCATGACTCTGACTCAGTTGCCTTTTAAAACTGTGTATTCATTAAATCATTAAAAGTTGTCAGTTCTTATTAAAATTCATTTAAAAAACAACAACAAAAACAAAAAAAACCAAAACAAAACAAAACCAACAAAAAAAATACAAAAAAAGAAAAACAAGTCACCAAACCCAAAGGAATAAGAAACTTGCTGAGATTCAAAAGCAAGTTTCTTCAGAAGTAGAAAAAAAGGAGACTTTAGGAGTAGCCAGCAAATTATATAGAAGAAAAACAAACAGTACACCCAACAGCATTCTCTCAACTTCATAAATTAATTTTAACCACCCTTTCCAAATATTCACTTTCGAAGCGACTCCTCAAGAGGAATGAATTCCCCTAATGTTCACAATAACTCAATACTTGCGTGTTGTTTTTTAAAAATTAATCTTCTTAAACTACATCCATGTCCCCTTGGCAACCAGCTCCATGTAATAGTCTACAAGCGTTTAAGCTCAAATGCTTGTGGAAGATAAGTTCAAAGGGACACACGTAAGTAGTCAAGGAAGGTATTCAGGTTCATCAAAAGTATTTGCAACAAGAGTACTTATCCACTTGAAGAACAGAAGCTTTGTTACAAAGATTAGCTGACCATCCTAATTCCAGCAGTACACACCAATTGCTTGCACAGAACTATTGCTCCCAAACAACTCTAATTCTCCCCCCGTAAATCAATACATTTTGGTAAACAATTTTCTGAGAATCAGAAAACACTTCTGGTAGGGAGGAAAACACTTAGAAGAAGGAAGAGAGGGTTGCAGTTGAACTGTAGTGGAAAAAAAGGGTTAAAGAATGGGAACCTCTGGAACTGTCATTTTCACTATGTTTAAGAAGGGGTACAGAGGCATAAAAAGGGGAAAATCCCATGACAGTATCAAATTGCCCTGACCTGCAATAATCATTAATGAATTCAACTGTAAAAAAAAAAAAACAAAAACAAAAA
>NDXB01016330.1:319749-339052 GCA_002631895.1 Agapornis roseicollis
AAAAAAAAAAAAACAAAAACAAAAACAAAACAAAACAAAAAAAAAACCAAAACAAAACAAGCCCACATATACAAAATAATAATGTCTCTAATGGTTGGTCTCCTTTCTAAAGGAAATCAAAGCTAAATAGCTTAGAAAACATTGACGACTACATCTAATTGCGAAAGCTTATTAGAGAAAGGTACTTCTAAAGGCAGCCAGTTTCCAGGGGAGTCAGTGAAGAAAGAAGAAAGTGGAAGAGTTGGAGTCCTGATACTTCTAAATAATTTAACAAATTTGAGTTGAGCCAAAATAGAGCAACCAGTGTGCTTTCAACATTGGGTGAATAAAATTAGATCTTTTAAAAATACTGAAAACATTTCCTGCTTTTTTAGTATTTCTATATCTTATTTGTCATATATACTAAGCTAATATTTTTGTAATTCTGGCTTTACACACCTGATCTCCACTGCTGCTAAGACAGAAAGAAAACAAAAGGATCCTCCTCATGTTAGACAGAATTTGGGTAAAGAGTTAGGAGCAGAAAGTTCATAAAAAAACCTTAGTAAAATAAGATAAGCATTTTAAGCACTAGTGTTCCAAGAAATTCAAAGATGACAGACAAGACTCATATAAGCTAGACATTACGGGCAGTAGATGTTGAGGATAAGATGCCTACTGCCTACTTTCATTTTCCTATTAAAGTCTTTACAATTTATTTATATTTGCATTTTTTCTTTCATTTTCTTTCAAAAATCATATAAAATCAAAGAGTTATCAGTGATTTAGCACATTGCTTATATCTGACAAACATTAATATGTAAGAAATAAATGGTATTTGAGAATATTTAACAGCTAGAAGGATCTGCAATGTGGACATTTAGTTCTTCACATTTCTGTAAACCAGTAAGGTTCCTTTTTAGAATTGCAATTCAGTATAACAATCATTTATGTTTATGAACCAAATTTAAATATTGAATACTAATGTTAATAATGGAATTTTAAAAGGCAGCACACTTGTGTTCACTTAACTAGCTACACTAAGGGTGAAGATTCTTGCTTCTTTAGTGCAAGACAAGTTTTTGGTCCACAAAATAAAAAAGCTGAAGCCAACAACCTGGGCTTTTTCTTTCAAACCTACCATATGTTTTTCTAAAATAACAAATTTAACCTTCAAAGATGAGTATGGCATAAAAGAAGCAGTCAACTGGTAATTTACTTTGCTTTTTATAGGCACATTACTCTTTATTTTTACCGAACAAGGCCACACAGCTATTTTAAAGCCTGATGACTCTGTCTTTTTTAGTGAAAACCCTCAGCCCTTCCCTGTTTCCTCCCCAAATCCTCAGACTGTCTGGTGACTTGAACAAAGTATTGCTTTTTCTGCACAAGTCTCTCTCTCCTAAGTCAACAGCTATATACTGATCCAAACACCGCAGCCCAGCCTATACCCTGGTGAAGGTAGCTTGTCATTTCCTATCATAGGATACGCTTCTAAATTACACTTTTCTTCTTAAGAGTTCAGAAAATCATGCTTCAAGAAATGACCATTTGTATTTCCTTTTTGATTTAACATGTTAAAAATAAATACCAGTCATTCCTGTTAAATCCAGAGCTAGATGAGGTTATTGTATATCAAAAATAAACACCAAAGTATTTCTTCTCCCAGCTATAACAACTTACACTTGAAGTTGCAAAAGAATGCAGTCTCTAGGCTGCATATTTTCAAAGGCATACAGAAAAATAAAAACGGTATTTGAATAAATTGCAGCAAACTGCTTCCCCTACTTTTAAGATTTTATGTTGGAGCATGCATTCTTGATTGATAAAAAACAAATGTCTACAAGAATGCTTAATATACCTCAATTTTAAACTTTAGTAATCCAAAAGGTGTTGAAAGTAAGAGCAGTTAAAAGTTACAGGCTTTCACACCAGGATGTTTTGCCTTGGAGTTCACATGGGTTTAGGCTCAGATGAGGAATTGCCACATATGCTGTACAGTTTTCACAATTTTCATCTCAGAGGAAAAGTTACAGCCTCAAATTCCAAGCAATGAAACTGAGAATGGAACTTTGTGAAAAATGGATCTCTCAGTAGAGTGGCCAAACCAAAAACTTTTAAGCAATAATAGATTTAGGACAAATAGTAATAAAATACCTTCCTTTATTTGCAAATTAACTAACCTTTATTAAAACTTCATTTTGACTATAGACAGTTTCATCTATGAATGTCTTTTTTAAACCTGCAAATATTTACTTAAAATCAAATCATTACAGCAAATCACCTATTCTGTTACATTTTCCTTGTCAAGGAAGTCAGGATACCTCTTGATCCATTTTATTACCAATTTACATGTCACTAACAACACCGTCTTGCAAGAAGACAGCTGGTAGTGTGCTACCTGGCTAGGCAGACTCAGCTGCAGCAGAACCAGCTGAACTTGCCAGGATACAGGCTGGCCTGTGCCTCATGGTTTGGTGTGCAAACATTCATTTAGGACACATGCTTACCCAGAAAAAAGATACCTTATACAATCCTAAAAATATTGTCATGGCAAATTGAGGACTTCGATGCAAGTTTCCTATCTCTACAGTTCTGGTCATGCAAATATGTCAACACGTTTAGCCTCTTACATTTGAGCAATCCTGTTTATTACCAAAGTTAAGCACATGTAGATTCTGATTGTCAGTTTCCATACACAGTTAATTTTATGTCTGTCAAGATAATTTTAGAAATATCTATGGTTTAAAGAAGGTCATTAGGAATCATCCACCCAAAATTACAGCTTTAAAAATTTGCCAAGGATTAAAATGGAAACAAAAAGTGTTCAAAGTTCTCCCATTTCTCAACTCTAACCAATGATGTAAAACTAATAATATTACAAAAGTCTTCTTTTTTTGTTTTACTAGCATCCTTAATTTCTGAATATCTTGTTTTTTGTTTTCACAGCTGTTTTATATGGACGTTTCACTACACTTGAGATTCAAATATGGTGGTGGGACTAAGCAAATTGTCATTCTTTCTTCTCCAAATCATAAGGCAAAGTACTGACTCTGCATAAATTGTGTCCTCTGCTTCATGGAAAAAAAAAAAATAAAAGGACAACAGAAGTTGAAAACCCCTCTACAATCTACTTCAGCACAAGGGCATCAACATGAATAGTAAAATGTCTCATGCCAAAACAAATGTATGCATACATTTTAAAACACGGGTGTTCTGCCCAGTCCCTAATTAGTCACCTCATTAGTTCATCTAACTTTTACTGTTAAGCCTGCTTTAGTGTTTTGGTCAGTTTCCGAGGTCTCTTAACAAGGTCTCACATCACAAGAGTGGAAGTTTTCTTAAATCTATTGAAGGTTATTGAACATGAGTCTGACTGCAGGAAATTCCCTGTTACAGAAGAGCACATGAACAATTTTCCAAAAGTGAGAAAAAGCATGGCTCTGATATGCTGTTGATTTAGGTCAAGGAAATCTGCAACTGTCTTAAAATCAGACCAAGACCATAGATGTGTTTTCCACGTTTACTGTGTCTATCTAGGTTTCACACATTGCAGATCTTCATTACATTGGCTGCTCCTTTATTATTAATGAACACTCCAGTTTTATCCCTTGTTGTATAAGAAAGGCTCATGAACTTGCAGAGACTGCTTTTCTTTTCTGAGATAACAGAGGTCATTTCTAGCACAGTCGGACTAATGCAGTGTCCTGTATACTTATTGCCTTTGCTTATGTTTGGCAGTGTTGAGATTTCAGGAAAAGCATTATTGCAGCAACAGTAAACTCAGCACACGAAAACATTATCATTGGTGTTTCTTTTCATTATGAAGTGAAAGAAAGGCTTTAGGGTAAAATATAGCTTTTCCATTAAGCTCCTTTTCCAGCTATTCAAAAATGATGCTGTAAAAACTACAGTGGCTTTTGCTAATTCAGTGACTGTTAATTTACAATCAGATCAAAAGGTAAGATTAGGTGTTTGAACTTTCTCTTTCCTCACTGCCATATTTTAACTAATTCCACCAAACAAAACGTCAGCCTTACTTTAATAAAACCTCATAACTTGCTAAAAAGAAAAGTTGAGTCATTTTCTATTCGGATCCAAAGTTCAATGAGGTCAGTAAAAATACTCTCATTAAGTTTAAAACAGGTTCTGGCTCAGGCATTTGTATGTTAGTAACCAGACAACCAAGAAAGATGGATGTCTCTTATGGAGCTGGGGGCATTTTACATGAGCTTTTTGCCATTTAGCATGTTAACATATAGGTATCAATGACTTGGAATACAAACAAGAGGAATAGCAGTATTTCATTGAAGGGACTAATAGCTATTGAAGTTCTTAATTGATTTGATGAGGGTTCTGCAATTTTTAAACTCGGGAAACCTAAACAGATAAAAATCCTGTCGTAATATCTGAATGAATATGGTCTTAAATTCAGAATAATTGCAAACATTCACAGATGCCTTTTATTTAACCTTTATCTTTAACTGTACAAAACCCAAATGTTCTGCTGATTGTTTCTCTCCTTCCATGTTCTCAGCTTTTCCTCTACACCAGAAGTCAAGCATTAATTCCAATAAGGGTTAATAAGTAAAAATTCATAATTGGCTTTTTAATTAATGCCAGACAAATTCAATCTTTATTACAGTAAATTTTATAATAGAAAATCTAGCTTTGTTTCTAAGCTTAGTTTAGCTTTGCTTTTTAATTTCGTCAAGAGAGAATTTTGTATTAATATTTAGACAAATAAAAACTTGATGCGGTCCTTAATTTTAAATCACAAAAAATGCCTTCGACTTTAATAAAATCCCACATGCAATTAAGACAATAACCATGCATTACACACCCTGGACTGTTTGTCACAAAGTTTCATCCTAGTACTACGTGCTCACAGTAAGCCACTTACCCATGTGGACATGTCAGGTTACCGTTGGGTAATATTTTTTTGCTCATGCATGCAAGTACATAATTAATATTTGAAAATTAGTGCAATTTGCAGTCATAAACAGAGTGTTTTCTACACCTATATTACAGCAAAAGAAGCTGTCAATGCAATGTTAGTGAATGCCTTCTAGTGTGACCAAAATAATTTCTGAAATTATGGAATGTGCATTAATAGGCATCACTGTGATTTACATAAAAAGGCTAACAGATGCCAGCTACAGTGAGCAGATACTTGGACTATGATTCAGGGCATCCCTACAGAGAAGGACTTGCTGGTGTTGGTTGATGGGAAACTGAACATAAGCCAGATTCAGTGTGCCTGCGCAGCCCAGAAAGCCAACCGCATCCTGGGCTGTATCAAAAGGAGCGTGACCAGCAGGTCGAAGGAGGTGATCCTGCCCCTTTACTCTGCTCTTGTGAGACCTCACCTGCAGTATTGTGCGCAGTTCTGGTGTCCTCTACATAAGGAGGACGTAAAACTGTTGGAACAAGTCTAGAGGAGGGCCACAAAGATGATCAGGGGACCGGAGCATCTCCCATACAAAGACAGGCTGGAAAAGTTGGGACTGTTCAGCTTGAAGAAGAGAAGGCTGCGTGGAGACCTCCTAGCAGCCTTCCAGTATCTGAAGGGGGCCTATAGGGCTGCTGGGGAGGGAGTCTTCATTAGGGACTGTAGTGACAGCACAAGGGGTAATAGGTTCAAACTTAAACAGCAAAAGTTCAGGTAAGATATAATGAAAAAGGTCTTTATGTGAGGTTGGAGAGGCACTGGAACAAGTTGACCAAGGAAGCTGTGAATGTTCATCCCTGTCAGTGTTCAAGGCCAGGCTGGACTTAGCCTTAGGTGACTCTAACCATTCTGTGATACTATGATCTACCAGCCTTCACCATAAACTAAGTCACCCGCTGCTAGCCACATGCTAATAAAAGCACTAATATAGTAGCTAGGCTTTCAAATCCTCAGTGCTTCTACAAAATCCCCTCTTGCACTGCCAGCAATGTGCAAAATAAATATATAAAAAGCTTACCATGATTAATGGTAGCCAGAGGAAAAAAGATGTAAAAGAGTGGAAGGACAGAATCAAAAAGCTTTAAGAGTTGAGGAAGTTACCTACAATTTGCAAAGTGAACTTTTTATTTCAATTGTGATTTAAAATTATTGGTAATCAAAAGATTGAGCTGCCAGTGTGCTCTTCTTCAAAGAGGTCCCAGAAAGCATATAAACACTTGCTCAAAAGCCTTCACTACCTGTCATCAAGAATTCCTTTTCCCGTCACACTCATTTTATACCACTCTGCCATTTTTCAAGCCCCCCACTTTTCCTCTTTTATGCCTGTAAAGCCTCAGTGTCCTGATATTTTCTTCCTAGTCATTGCTGTTTTCTACTGAGAAGTTTCTCATTACCTCTAAGGCTCACTTTTTGCACAGACAACTCCTATGCTGCCCTCCCTTCCCCCACCCCCAAGCCCAGTGCCAGTCATCTGTGCTAAATCCAGACATTCCAGATGCCACAGATACTTGTCCATTACATTATCTCCCTTCAGCCCATCTGCTAAAATCAAATTTGCTGGATTGAGGACTAAACAAATGCTTCCCCTTCCCTGCTCTCTGATAGCACTAAGCCATTTTAGGGTCAGTAACAGCAGAACTTTGAACTCTGGACTTTTGGTTTTGCCTGAAGATGACCAACTCAACAGATTAAAATTAAATGAACAAATGAGCTCTCAAATCGTATTAAATACTGTTATTTGTTTAAAACTATTTCCAAAACCTCATCTTTGCACTATAGTAGGATATAAGTTCAATGTTCAATGGCATCAGAGCTTCTTAAATAAATAGCGGCAGTATTTGTCAACGCAGTCAACTTCGTAGTCCTCAATAACCACACTACTATTTTGTATACACATGCACTGCATACCATCTGCTGATGCTTATTTTAATTCACCAGGAAAGGCCTGTGTTTAAGTTGGAATTTAAGTGACAGAATCAGAACAAAAGGAAAAGGGCAGCAGAATAAACTGAATAAATTCCAAATATGACTTGTAAAGGCAGACAATATAAAAGCTATAATCTTAGTTTAATCCCCACACTTTTTAAACATAGTAATTACTAGACATCTGCTGGTAACACAGCCTTGCTATTGGATAACCTTAATTACCCTGCAATATTTCCTGACACTCCCCAAAATATGCCCTATGGATAATAATTCATTCACGGTTCAGCCCCATTATTAGCTACTAATTCAAACAATCAAGTCAAAGACAACGAACAGATGACCTTGAACAATTACCCACTCACTGAACAGAATTTATTTCATGCTTTTCAAAGACTTTACTGCTTTTCTGGTTTCATAAGTAGCAGTCAAAAATTAACAAAATACAAGCAAGAAAAGAGCTGCAGAATAAAAGGAGATTTGCTGGGGTACCCCAGTTCCCTTAAACATCATTTTCTTGCATTAACAACATAATGGCTCCTTCAATAGATTTCATTTTCTAAGATTAAATAGGGACCTAGGCAGACTAGGTGCAAGACCCGATACAATTGTTTTATTATACTGGATTTGTAAGCTTTTTACTTATCTGCAAGAACAGTATTGGGAAACTAGGAATAAAAATAATAAAATAATTAAACGCATATAGGTAAAATGAATGGAATTCAAGCAACTGTTGCAGAAGCAGATACAGCGTCACTGCTGAAGCAGATGACTGCAAACGTCTGAGGCTTCTCTGTGGGCTGCCCAAGAAATATTTCAAGCCACAGATCACACTTTTTCCTCATTTGAGCTGCCATAACTTCATGCCCTTCTTTTTGATTGCATACAATGAACCATTATTGCCAAATAAACCTGATCTCTAACATTTTGGATGATTACTTGTCTTACTTTGAGAAATTATTGTTTTAAGGAACATTAAAGGAAAAATGGCTTTAAAAATTATTATTATTACTCTAATCAGGTTTTGGACATTATTTCTTCAGCTTAAAATAAGGATAAGGTGTGTGAAAAGTCATACTTTTCCCTGTACCTCAATTAATTCTCTCTTTGAGACTCTAAGAGGTCCTTTGCTATTCATCTGAAAGCCAAAATATCCAGGTTCAGCTGGAAACAAGACTTGAATTGCTGAACTAGTAAGAAAATAAGATTAAAGCAAAATCTAGGAAGAAAAGAAAAAGTAACTGAAAAGCCAAAATGACACCATCATTTCTGGAGACCTCCTAGCAGCCTTCCAAGTATCTGAAGGGGGCCTATAGGGATGCTGGAGAGGGACTCTTCATTAGGGACTGTAGTGACAGCACAAGGGGTAATGGGTTCAAACTTAAACAGGAGAGGTTTAGATTGGATATAAGGAAGAAATTCTTTCCTGTTAGGGTGGTGAGATGCTGCAATGGGTTGCCCAGGGAGGTTGTGAGTGCTCCATCCCTGGCGGTGTTCAAGGCCAGGCTGGATGAGGCATTGGGTGGCCCAGTTTAGCATGAGGTGTCCCTGCTTATGGCAGGGGGGTTGGAACTAGATGATCTTAAGGTCCTTTCCAACCCTAACTATTCTATGATTCTATGAAGTGGTTCTGAGAATGACACTGTCATTGTAGGAACCTAGTTTAATTTCTTAAACACTTAAAGTGAATGGCAGAAAAAAGATATTAGAAATAAAATAAAAATATAGACGCTACAAAAGTTCCCCTTGTCAAAATCAAAAATATGGTAACTTCTAAAACCAATTTATTTTTTTTTGTGCACACAAGTCATAACTACTTTTAAGATAAGATTTTTAAAATGTAAAGTAGCTAAGAATGAGCAATCTTGTGAAGCTTAGAGCAGCATAGCTAGTCTCAGCTCCGGCCAATCTGAAAGCTGCAGGTAAAAGGACAGCTATAGTTCTCCTTGATCTTAAAAAGTATGCAGTCTGTAAACATAAAGCACTCAAAAAAAAAAAGATGTAGTGGAAAAGGATTTTCTTTCCAATGAAAAACACGAGACTGCAATATCTTCAAAGAAAAATATTTCTGTCCACATGGCTTTATAGACTACTTGAGGCTTGCTTGTTGAAGCTATGGCCCTGAGCATGCTTTACTTATCAAAAGTGCCTAATAAAACTTCTAGAATTTAAAAGTCCACCTCCCAGAAATGAGGCATAGGTGAGGAAATTTCTCTTCTAGTTACAAGCAGATTTGTTTTTCAACTTTCCCACTGCACATCTGAACATCATTTTTAAGGACAGCATTGAAGTGTTAGCACACCTCCCTGTAGTGTTGTACTTCTCTACTGTAATAAGAAACAAAATTCTCACTTCAGGATTGGACACTCTAATAAATGATTGTTTTCAAAGCATTTTTAGTAGCAATACACTAGATTATATTTGATTTAATTTCTCCTGGCATCAAAATTGATTAATTATAGCAACATTCTTCCTAAACTTTTCTTTTGGTCATTAAACGATTCACATACAAGCATTTAGAATTTTCATAAGGAAGTACATATTTAATACCTAGAACTTCCTGAGTAATGGACATTTGACATTTCCTTTCTCAGCCTGAAAGTAGCCTTTTCAGGTCATAATCAAGCATCTAAGAAACAAACCTGTTATCAAGCCTTTGTAAGAACAGTATGCTCTGTTTCAAATACCACTCATGTAATGGATTGTCAACATAAAATATTTTCATGTGGATAAATCAACAAAATAATCTCTTGGCCATAAGTCAGGAATGGCCTTTTCTAATGCATAAATATTCAAATTCTTTTTTTTTTATGGTAAAGTACACTTGTTATTAATTTCTATACAGACCAAATTAATGCAACTTGCCTGAAGCTCATGTCCTTGTTCATTCAGGAACTGAAATGTCATGTACAGAAGATAATCTTTTCTTCTAATTAATGTGGTCATGAGACAAATGAAACACAATAGGCAAGTAAGAGCTATGATAATTAAATAAAATATTGTCCCTCCAGGAACAGAACACTAAAAATAAACTAGATTCATATAGTTGATTTTGAAAGGCCCATCTGTTAAAACTGAAAGTATTTTGCTTAAATTACATCTGGTTAACTAGTAGGTATTGTGTTCCAATTATTTCAGGGAAACTTAAAAGTCTCTGCTAGAGTTCAGGTCCAGAACAAACTGCACAACTGGGTTGTTGTGTGGTTAATCTTAGATGATAGGCCAAGCTCAAAATTAAATTCACATTTCTCTTCACATCTAAGAAGCCTCCTAGCAGGTCAATATCAATCTAGATAATTCCTCTACACAAATGTTATGCAACCAAAAGACACATAAAAGAATACGGAACCTCATTTTTAAACACTTAATCTTACGATTGCTACAAAATGGCACAATACCAACACAAAGCAACCAAACTTATTTAGAGTGAAAGGTCCTTAAAAAATAGGATTCTAAGAAAAATTACCATTTTGCATCAGTGATTACATTATTATTTAGCATGTTTGACCTAATATCCTGGAGCAGATAATACTAAGTGTCTTCACAATTACTTTAAAAAACACCTGTTTATTAAATGAATCGTCAGAGCAGGGCAGAAAAGTGAGCAGATTCACCATCGGAAATTCTCATTCAAGCATTTATTTAGCCAGCTACTTCAATGGCATCCCCTCAGACTGGAAAACGTCAAGCTGGTTACTAACATCTTCGTATCAGGAATTAGACTTTCCTCCATGTTATTCAATGTGAGTTTTGACAATGGATCTACAACCAGTTTGACTTACTGGACCCTTCTGGGGTTGGACATCACATACTTGTTCAGTAATTATCTGTTCCTCACTAAAGCCTCAAAGAAAACAGCTCCATCCTGTGACCCTGGAAATTTTTGTTTTTTAAAATATTCTATTTCAGTGATCTCTTTCAAGGTAAAAACAAGACAACTCCATTTCCTCCAGAAAATCCAGAAAGCGACTCCAGTTGCCTGGCATGCGAGAAACTAACGTTTCCTGGAATAGACCAGTACAATAAGACCTGGCATGCAAATTTCTACATCATAAAATCATTTGTTCTTACCACCAAACTGTGCTCTTTGTTTCATCAATCTAGACATAGAGACCTTTTTGAATACAATCCCCATCAAAACTCTGATATTCCCAGGAGAAGTTTTAATGTCAAGTTATTGGTATTTTTCAGTAACACATACTTCTGCTTGGTTTTTCAAACAAGAATACAAAGCCACTTACAAAATTACAGGTACAGAATACAGTCTTATTGCAGTGAGAAATTAATCATCATCCATATAGGCAAAGACAATATTCTAACAAAGTATACCTTTTAGATGCAAGAGAGATGTCCAGACCCAGAAAATGCCTTGAAAGCAGCACAGTTTCTTTTCTTCTCAGCTAGGCTGTTAAGCAATCAAGGCTTCAGGCCTACTAAGGACTAATCCACACAACTCAATGAAAGAGCTGAACTTCAATTGCTACCACCTGTTTATAATTTCTTGTTTGGGTTGGGTTTTTGTTCCCTAGCTCCCCTTCACATGAAAGCTTATTTTTCTTTCTCAGACTCCACGTTTTTTCTTGCTTATGTTTTGGTTCTCCTTCCTGGAGTCATGACTGTCTGCTTTTATAAATAAGGTAGCCAATTCCTAGTTTATCCATCAGACTTTGACTACAATGTATCTTTTTTAATGTAAATAAACAAACCTGTCTGCTTTTTTGCTTCTCACTGCTTCTGATACTGCCTCTTTGGTGCCCAATTCCATCCTCTTTTCTTAATTTCTACCTTTTTTATATTGAAAAATTGATTTGCTATATCATGTACACCACTTCCTTATTATCTTTATTATATTTTTCTCCCCAGCTTTATTTCATTCATTGTTTCCACTGTCCAAATTTGGTTTAGATTTCAAGGCTGTTTGGGTTTTTGTATTTGTTTGGAATTGGTTTTGTTTGTTTTCAAAAACATTACTTTCGATTCCTTGGCTTCGTATTGAAGCAAAATGTGTTTGGTTGTTTGAAGTTAGCAAATATCATCCCACCTTCTGAATGATAGATACGAGCTTGAATCATTCAATCTTTCCTCTCTGAAGCTGAGTGCTAAGATTTCTGAAGCCTATTTAGAAGTTGTTTCTTTTATTTTTGCCACTGATATATTACATCAGTCTGTTTTCTAGTTTTTTGTCTGATGTGAAATCTCCTCTATATTAAACATTCATAATTTTAACCTATTGAGTCTGACTTCACCATTTCTTTCTGAAGATTTTTCCATCCACTCACTGCAATGTAACCTGTACCAGAAATTGTCATGGCAGAAATTGTCAATATAAGATTTTTATTTCATATATTTTCTATGTGAAGTAGCAATTATGACCATGCATAAGAAGCCATTGCAGGTATAGAGAGGCAGTTTTAGCAAAACCAATGGTTTTTCCACTGCTTATGTTACCCACTGAAGCTCAAACACTGTCTGGCAACTATCCTCAAGGGCAATTGTTTGGCCAACTTAACAGTGGGCCCCCTGCCATCCTAACAGATGGGCACCAAGTGTAAGTAGCCATAAGACCATATAAGTGCATTTAGTGTGAAACTTGGGGCATAATTCCCAGCCTTGAGCACCATATGGCTTTTCCATACTGGGTTTGTGATAAATGGGATGTGCAGTGCTAACCTTTTAACATGAACAGCATTAAACAAATAATAATAATAGCTTTCACCATGTGATATGCAGGGACTAAGTTTAGAATTAGCAGGAGCAGTAGAAGAGTAGGATTGTTATGCACCAACATCTTTCCCCACCCTTTTATTTCTGTTGATCCACTAAGCTTTCCATGAGAATCTCAACTTCTGAAAAACAAGGAAATCTGCTCCTTCACTTCCTCCATACTCCTTTTCAGGGAAAGAGAATGCAAAATTGTGAAAACCAGTGCCTTCAAGAAAAAAACTTGAATTGATTCACTCAGTCTTGCAGTTGGACTGAATCTACATTGCACGGTACCTTCAATCTTGAATTCTACAGGTCAGTTTTACAAGAGAAGCTCAGGATATCATGTACTCATTTACCACCCAAAATTTAATGCTTTTACCGTGTATGCTTATTGGATATGGAATCCCAATCATGTCCCTTCAGGAAATGTTTTTTTCTGATAACTGCCAAGTCTAATGATTATGTTAAAAAGAAAGCCAGTATAGCCTATATTTGTGCTCACCATCTTTATTCTAAGTAATTCCAAGTTGTGTATGCCTCAGTGAGTGTGGATTTCAGCTATTGCAGCAAAATTCATTTGGGTTGGTCAGCAGAAAGGATTGCAAACAAACAGCAAGTAGTGAAACAGGGATATAGGTCCAGCAATGTGAATCTTCTAAAATTTATACATTGGCTTTGAGTACATTTAAGTAGCACTTCTGAGCTTTAGTTACTGTCAAAAAAGATGCTGTTTGTGACCTTTGAAGAATGAAAATAATACAATTTCATCAAATCTTTAGAAAAGATTGGGAACTCTGATGAATGATTCATTCAGATTTAAGAGTTTAAATTATAGGAAATCATATAAAAAATATCTGATTTTGTTCTTGCTTTTTCTCTCAGTCATACCTTAGGGCAGAATTCATGCTTGATTTCCACCAATTTAAAAACATTAAAAGAAGAAGTCTCACTTCTCCCATCCGTAGTTACATATTTCTGCTGGAAAGGGCAATTCTGCCTTTCAGTGAGGCATGACTTGAGTAGTTTTGAGTGTTTGCAGAAATATTGTCTTAGATAAAAACAAAAGAAAGAGAGGCTTACTCTGGTATACATTAATATAGGTGGTGCTGGAAAGTTACAGATGTGCAGCTGGAGGTCTAACACAATTTATCTCCCTAGGTCCACTTCCTAGGTCAGAAAGAACACCTTTCATGAATATTCGTCTGAATTTACTTGCTTTCCAGCTATATTAAAATAGTCAACTCTGTTGGCATGAATACAGAAAGCAAATATCAAAGTTGCTTATGTGAGCTTTCCTGGGAGGAAAAAAAAAACCAAATCTGGCCCTCCAAGAATGTTGGTGGAAACATTTATCTAATTAGGAAGAGAGATAACTGACAGGCAGTATTTCATCAGAATCCTGAAGTAATCATAATAGAGAATCAGAGTCATGCTTTTGGTTGACATATAGGAACTCTTTCTAAATTAACTTCCTACTTACCTGAAAAAAAGAATTAAATTAATGCCTACTAATGTACTAGTTACTTAGGCTACCAATATTTTTTTTCTCTTATACGGTTACATATGACTAGAGCTCATTACGTTAATTTCCTCTTAAAAAGACTGGATCTTCTCATTTTCTTTTTAACTATTAACATATAAAGCCTGAAGCTGAATCAGGTTATGTTTTGAAAATCTGGGAATTAACTGGGCATAATTACATAGTATATTTTTTCAGACCTATGTGTCAACAAGAGGCTTCAAAAGCTTATTTAATAGCTGAACAAGTGGGAGAGACAAACCAAACATACAAATAGAATATGTCCTAGTCAGCATCAGAGTTAAAATTATTACTGTAATATCTCCTTGGAAATGTAAGTACTGGGAGATCAAGCTCACAACAAAGAGAATGTCTTTCTGCTTCAATTCTGGCTGTGTTGAGAAACAAGTCTGAAAGTGTCACTGCTTCCTGTTTACTATCTTTCAGAAACTTTCAGGTCCAATTCACTCAATTTATCTGAAAAAATGTTTTTCTCCATTGTCAGCCCTTGAAGATTGATCTTAAATATGAGCTAAAGCATGCTGATGAGTGCAGCACTGAAACTCATAGTTGGAATTACCATTACTCCCCTTTCCTGATATAAATTACTCTATAATCTGTCTGTTGTGAAGACTTAAGTATGCCAATTTTGTTACACAGAAAGAACAAAAGAAAAAGGACTTGACTAAGATAAAGCTAAGCATGAGCAAAGTAGAAATAAACAGCAAGAAATGCTGTAATTGGCATTTATTAGCCTATAAAAGTGCAAGTACTGTACTTCCAATAAACCTGAAGTTACAGAAGTTCTCTTTTGGTTACAAAGACAGGTACTTTTCTTACAGCATAACCAATGTACAGAGAAGAGCTCTTTGGAAATGTGACGCTCCAGGGCAGCCTTGGATGCAGTGATCATGAGATGGTAGAATTTGAGATCCTTAGGACGGTGAGAAGAGCGTGCAGCAAACTCACTGCCCTGGACTGCAACAGAGCAGAATTTGGCCTCTTCAGGAACCTGCTTAGTCAGGTTCCATGGGATATAGCCCTAGAGGGCAGGGGGACCCAAGACTGCTGGATGATATTCAAGGATCACCTGCTACAAGCTCAGGAGTGTTGCATCCCAACTAGAAGGAAGTGCAGCAGGAGGGCCAGGAGACCATGGATGGATAATGAGCTGCTGAGAAAAATTCAAAGGAAAAAAGAGGCTTATAGAAGGTGGAAGCAAGGACAGGCGGCCTGGGATAAATACAGGGATGTTGTCCAGGAAGATAGGGACCACGTAAGGAAAGCTAAGGCCCAGTTAGAATTAAACTTAGCTAGGAATGTTAAGGATAACAAGAAGGGATTCTACAAATACACTGCAGATAAAAGACAGACCAGGAACAACTTAGGCCCCCTCCAGAAGCTATCGGGTGAACTGGCTATGCAGGATCTGGAGAAGGCTAAGGTTCTGAACGACTTCTTTGCCTCAGTCTTCAACGGGAAAGGCTCTGACTGCACCACCCAAGTCTTGGAAGGCAGATGCAGGGACTGTGAGAATGAAGACCTTGGGCCCCCTGTAGGAGAGGATCTGGTTTGAGACCATCTTAAGAACCTGAACACGCACAAGTCCATGGGACCTGATGAAATCCATCCACAGATACTGGAGGAGCTGGCAAATAAAGCTGCTAAGCCACTAGCCGTCATATTTGAGAGATCATGGCAATCAGGTGAAGTTCCCGAAGACTGGAAAAGGGGAAATATAACCCCCATTTTCAAGAAGGGGAAAATGGATGACCCAGGGAATTACAGACCAGTCCGTCTCACCTCTGTGCCTGGCAAAATCTTGGAGCAGATTCTCCTGGAAGGCATGATAAGGCACATGAAAAACAAGGTGCTTGGTGACAGCCAGCATGGCTTCACTAGGGGGAAATCCTGCCTGACCAATTTGGTGGCCTTCTACGATGGGGCTACGGAACTGATGGACAGGGGTAGAGCAGTTGACGTCATCTACCTGGACTTGTGCAAAGCATTCGACACTGTCCCACACGACATCCTTGTCTCTAAATTGGAGAGACATCAATTTGACAGGTGGGGCACTTGGTGGATAAAGAACCTCAAGGCCAGGTTGGACGAAGCCTTGTGTGTCTTGGTTTAGTGTGAGGTGTCCCTGCATATAGCAGGGGGTTGGAACTCGATGATCTTAAGGTCCTTTCCAACCCTAACTGTTCTATGATACTATGAAATCACTACCTACAAGTGATTAAGCAAACCAAGAGTTTCATTTTTTTTAATGGCTCAGATATTTGTCTATATAGTGAAATTAAAGAGTGCCTTTATGACCAGAGAACAGTGCTCATCAACCCCTTGTTTCATGCTGTAAATCACAAGCTTGGGTGAGGTCAGGGCTGAACATTAATTTCCCTAGTGGACAGGTGATATGCAGAAGTTCCTGACGTTGGCAAGTATAAGGGCAATGAAAGCTACGCACTTCTTGGCTACATTTACAGGGCTTCAGCTTCTTCATATTCTCCACTTAGTTGAGGCGTGCAGCTTTACTGCCAGCACAGGTCATGACACAAAGCAAGCCAGGAGGACACAGTCCTCCATCTGCACTCTTTTCGGCATCTGCAAACCAGCACAGTGTACATGTAGCTTCCCAATGCCCATGTGGCCTCAGAGGTCCAAAATCAGAATTAAAGTTATGAACCTACTACAAAAGTAAAATATAAAATATTGTGTGCATCTTTAAAGGAAATAGATTCTATTCTGCAGCAGGTATATTCAGAATATTACCCACATTTTCAGAATTAAATAGCAACCCACTCCTCTTGAAGGAAGCAATACATCTTGAATGAAATTGTACTGCATACAAAACTATCAAAACACAAACTTGTGGCAATTGTAGAAGTCTCCAAAAAGCCTTATTTCTGCTTGTGTTTGCTAGAACGGTTTCAATCCTTGTCAGCCAAAACAGCAAATCACTGCAATTGAAGCCTTTACCTGCTGGGATCCCGTCAATGACCCTCTAACACTGACTGGCTGCTCATTTGCTTTCCCTCACGTCATAGCTGCACCGAGGGGCTCCTGAGCGCTGCTCGTCTGACCCTTGACACAGACGGGAGCTGCAGAGCAGGGGGACCCGAGAAGGCTGTTCTTGCCTTGCCGATGGCAGTGCTGGGCCTGGGGCTCTTCCCTCCCTCTGCTGCCCCCCCCTCCCTGCACCAGCGGTTCACAGCAGCACATCTCCTATTCGTGCCAACATCCAAAATGCTGTAGGTTGCTGCTATTCCTCACAGGTCTTGTAATACAAAACGCAGTGGAACCCTCATCAGGCAAAACTAGACTTGTAATGGAAAGAATGAGGGGATTCTAGTTTTTGTTTCTTTGTTTTGCAGTCTTCATCTCAGGTCATGGTTTTATGTAGACTGAATAACCTGGTGTCCCTAGCAATAGAAAACAGGAAGTAAACTTCTTCAAGCCCTTTCGGAAAATTAATTTCAGAAATAATACTTCCTTATTGCTCACCTTATAATAAATTGGCAACATTTTAAAATGTTAGGGAGAAATCTGGACACGAGTTTTGGGGTAAAATGTTAAATGAGAAATAAATGCAATAGAAATAAGGGTTTGGATTTTTTTTTTTAACAATATTTTTCTTTTTTTCCAAAATATTTTATTGTCAAAGGTATTGATCATTTGCTAAGAATTGCAAACTGGACAGTTCGGTGCCCCTTTCAGATTCCACTTTTATAGTCCACAGAATCTTTGTGTTTAATCTTTTGTTAGGCCCTAAAGTTCTTTGATGCATGCACATTATTTTCTAGTGATTGCCACCACATGAAAAGGGTGTTAATCCTCTGCTAATTAACAACTTGTTGAGGTCGGTGGGGGTCAGCACTTCACATTTTTGGACTTGGTGATTTTTTTCATTTATTGGAACTTCTTGTTCTCAGCAGTTCAGCTATTCCATCTTTTTTTTTCTGGGTGCATTTTGTTCCATGTCAGTGATAGCATCTCCCTGTGCTCTTAGCCCACTAAGAACATACTAAAAGCTTTTTGTTTGTCATGGGATTCAGTTTCTTGTAGCATTTGAGTAGCCATAGTACCTATTCTACAATTACTCTGATTACAAAGCCTGTTGCTTCATGCAGTTCAGGTGTTTTGTCTAGTTAGGAAATGGAGTTTCCACTGCTTTTGACAGTCATACTATGGATACATTTCACTGCATACAGCATTCCTCAACAAAAATATAATAGAATACTCCCTCAAAATTGTTAACGTATTCTAAAAAGTATAAAAAATGTTGCTATTAGTAGAAACAAAAAAAATTAAAGGTCATCCCTTTTTATATAATCAGTGATATTTATTTATATAAATATTTCTTAACCCAAATTTAGTTTAGTTAACTTCAGATAATTCTCTTTCACCATTGTCTTCACTGAGTGCAGTGGTTTACACAGAGTTGAAATTCTATTAATCATATTTCAAGAACAGACTTAACTTCCCTTTCCACCTGTTATCAAAAATGGAAAAAACAAAAGTGGTGGCTTTCCTTATGGAAAAGGATACATGGCAAAAGTGTTCTTATATGAGCAACATCAACAAGATCTACCTTATTTTTTCGTAACATGTCAGTGAACTCTGTTTTCCACAACCACATAACAATCTTTCAGAGTACTGGTGAAATATAACTATACTGCCCTATCTCTATATATTCTTAAAAAAAGATTCTGCAGTTTGAAGCAGTGTAGATAGCAAGACAGGAGATGTTTTGTTTTGCATTCAGTTCCCCCAAACTGGGAAAGGTATGTGAGAAAAGGCATCATAGAAGCAGACTAACAAAACTTGATGGGGATGGGAAGGGGGGTGTAGGAGAGACTATGAATGAATGAGTAGCAAAATAGAAGAGCATCAAAACTGTCCATATCCATACAGTAGTTAGGAAACAGGTCTAACCTATGAATCTCCCGCAATTTAATCACACATTGTATGAAAAATCACTTTTTTCTTAACAAAAGAATTTGATTTTTCTATATTCAGGTTAGATAGAAGACCTTTCTCATCCCTTTGGAGATAGACAAGGAACACAGGCATTCCCAATCTCTCTCCTTTACAAGCTTCAGTACTTGGCAATTTTATGTTCCTCATGACTCATTTTAATTCTTCTGCCTTCTTAAATAATCAATCATAATCTTTGCAGTCTCATTCACCTTACTCCACCCCCCTCCCCATCCCTACCACCATCC
>NDXB01016330.1:351187-370940 GCA_002631895.1 Agapornis roseicollis
TATTCTTCAATTAAAAAAAAAAAAAAAAAAGAGAGAGAAAAAAAGACAGAGTTATCCTCCAGGGCAGTGCCTGCATGCACACTGCATGCCACACTGCTTCCTGACATAGCCAGCATGCTGCTTTGTTCATAAAGAAAAACAAAGACAAAAAGCCCGACACACGTATGTTGTTCACTTTTATTTGTACTCTGTGTCTAATCAGGCCTGATCTGTCCCCAAGGGGAAAAAAATAAAGGCAAACTTTAACTCCGCCAGCAAGGGCAGCCCAGACTTTCCAGACATCTGACAGTTATTATAATTAGCTATGAAAGACAGCGAAGACACTTTGGGGCAAATAGCTCTTACATTTGGAACAATGAAGTCGAGCAAGGTTCCCATCCCACCCCTTCCACGGGGGGAGGGGGAGAGGCGAGCCAACAGAGGGGAGTGTTAGGAAAGGGTTATGGCTGGACTGAAAAAACACAACTAACATAATATCTGGACTCACTCAGCACAAGGAGAGGCTTTCTGATAAGCAACTTTACCTCTCGATAGCAGCTTGCATTCACTCGGATTCCTGGCAGGGTGGGAAAGGGTGTGGGGTTCTTGGCAGCATAACGTCAGAAGGTCGGGGTGGAAGGGGCAGCGGGGGCAGAAAGAATATCTATAGCAAGAGACATTGCAATTGCTACACAGAGGTTTGCTGGTCAGATCTCCTTAAGCCCAAGTTGCTTTCTGGGCAAGATTTATGAGAGTTCTCAAACAGAAGCAACAGACAAAGCAGAGGGTTTTTTTTTTTTTCCTTCCTTCTTCTCAGGGAAAGAAATTGAACCCAAACGGGTAACTGTGTAATAAGAAGCACTGATTTGCATTTTTGTGCGTTTTCTCTGCCCCCACATGTTCATGAGGCCTTTAATAAGATCCCCCCCCGCCCCCCCCCCACCCCCGCGACTGCATCCTTCTTCCCACCCTCTCTCCCCTACCAAAAGTTAGATTCTGAANTAGAGG
The DNA here is from genome assembly GCA_002631895.1 of Agapornis roseicollis. Classification (NCBI taxonomy): domain Eukaryota; kingdom Metazoa; phylum Chordata; class Aves; order Psittaciformes; family Psittacidae; genus Agapornis; species Agapornis roseicollis. The sequence goes on from NDXB01016330.1 coordinate 352,175, forward strand.
CCTTAGATCCCCCCCCGCCCCCCCCCCACCCCCGCGACTGCATCCTTCTTCCCACCCTCTCTCCCCTACCAAAAGTTAGATTCTGAAAACTACAATCAGAAGGGAAAAAGCAAAGACAATAGAAATCTGACTCGGTCCTGGCTGGGCTGGATCTCTAATAAAGCATGAAGTAAAAACAGTTTCTAAGTGAAAGATGAGCAGACTGCTTTAAAAAAATGAAAAGAAAATAAGTGCAATAAGAAGAAATTGCTGAAAGACTCCAGACGCTACTAATTATGGCTTAAATAAATCTTCCTGGACAGATGTTTGCTTGCTCCCACTGCGGGAAAAGGAACGTGAAAAGAACCCTTTTTATTGTTTAAATTCTTTTTTAAGGATTTGACGTGAAGGTTTCACTTTTTTTAAAGAAAAAAAAAAATACACCATTTTATTCTTTGTCTGCCCTCCTGTTATCTCCCCCTCCCCCAACCGCCGCCCACTGTGAGCTGAGACACCTGAAGGCTAGACACAATGATCAACAGAGCACTGCGCTCGCCTGTCTGGATTCCAGCCAGATTTCTTTTTTTTTCCCCTCCACAATCAAGGAGCCTGCACGCAATGCATGGCAAGCCCCTCACTCTGCTATGTGCAGATCAGACAGAAGTCTGAACCGCGTTGCAGAAAGATTAAAGGCAAACACAAGCCTTTCTTCCTTATGTCGGCCAAGCTCGGTTTCAACTTGATTGTGATTTGCAAAAAAATACGAAATAAGAAACTTTGCAAACATAAATATGCACCTTATTGTACAAAACATGTGCATGTGTGCGCACACGTCCTAACACAGTGTAAACAGGGGCGTCCACTGTTCCCCATTTTACAGTGGTTTACACTCTAGCTGTACAGTCAATGCAGTATTTTATGTTAAGTTCATGCATCACTTACATAATTTGCCATGTAGCTCAAATACTATGAACAGATTTTGTATCTGTACAGATCACACTAAAGGCAAATAGATGGTGTACACAGACCTATGTCTAAAAGGCAGTTAAACTGAAATATTTAAATGTATTTGGGCTTAGAGAGATTAGCAAGATCTCCTAGACAGTTTTGTGGCAGTTTTAAACAAGACAGTAGTGAAATGCTTCACAAGTAGGCTGTCTTCAAGCTCCAGAAGGGGAGCGTGGCAGGGGACTAGCTAGCTGGCCTCACAAGCCTCCTCCGCCTTCCTGTTGCCACAGCCCAGAGAAATGCTGACTGGCCCAGTGCCATCGTGCCAGAAAGTTGGTCTTGGGAATGCAGTACTCCCCAAAATAGTTACTGTCCGTTTGGTGTGGCTATGGGTGGGGTTAGCAGACGCATGCAGGGAAAAGGGAGATTCAAAGCATTTATTCTATTTAATTTTTAAATGTATGGTGTACAGACCTATTTTCTATAAGTTCCTTGAAACTGCGTTGTCTTTTGTCCAAAGTATGGCATGATGCACATGGCAATTATTTTCTGCTTTTCACTAAGTATTTTGGGAAAAAAAATAAAAGACTCAAAAGGAAAAACATGTTTAAACACATGCATACGTACACTGCTTCTAAATTAGTCCCAGAAAGGCTTAAACTATATTTTAGTCACATTAACAGGTATTGTAATAGAAAGGTAGGCTTTTGTTTTGTTTTGATATATAAAACAAAAATGTATTGCTTATAAGCAATATTAAAAAAGGAACCCAGCATAAGTGTCCCATAAATTTAGTCTTAGACAAAACTTCCTTTCCAAATAGCTGTAGAAACATACAAAAGGTTACATGTGGTGGCAACAATATCCACCGACAAGGTAAATATACTAGAAAAGAGATTTCAGAGAAATAGATGGAATGAATTTTGCTGCTGTCAAATTTGTATCCATGGACTGTTTGGGGTTTTTTAAACAACAGATTTATCACTTTTCTGAAGGAACATTTACATACCTTGTATGAAATATACAAGTAAACTCAAAACAGTGGTCAGATGAGAAGTATATACTTGTAAGTTACATGTATATGCATATACACATGTTCACTAGTATTAACATGCTAGATTCCTTTCTACTTTTCCTGGCATATTATGCTTGAAAAACAAAATTTGTTACTTATATTTCACAAATGCGTTTCAAAATAATGCCTCCAGCTACATTTTGAAGTGCTGACTTGTATTTTCTTAAAGGTAATGACAATAGTCAATCATATATTTTTATCCATTTCCTAAAGACTGAAATCCTATGCAAATCAATTCCTCTAAACTTGAGAAGTCATGTATATACTTCCTTTTATTTTAAGGGATTTTCAACTGGCAACGTATTTATTGTTTACCAGTGCAAAAGCAACAACTAATCACATAAAAGCATTAAACCTGAGTACATGAATACAGGGACCTTGCCTCCATGTTTAGGTCAACACTCTCCACTTCTTTCAGTAAAGTCTCTTGGGTTTTATGAATGCTGGGTGTTCAACAGTTTTGGCTTAAGTACATAGGAGATATAAATGCCTAGTGTTTTTTTGCAAATACGATATTATCCTCCAGCTGCTGTTTTCCAGGCACCTGAGATTTGGAGCTATGTGTTTTAGCTTTTTATACAATCAGTTTATTCATCTAAATGGGAAAAATTCTGACCTCTGCTTTTTTGCTGACTTATTTAAACTTTCAAATAGTTGATGTTGAAACAAAGCAATCATGAAAGTTTATGCATATTTTTGACTTCATTCCTTAAGAAACTTATGCCTGTTACAGCCCATCTTAATTTATGGCCTTCAATTGGTTGTGCATACTCCATGGTGCTACTCTCAGAAACCTCAAGTTCCAATTTCTGTTTTTAAACTCTCCTCTCCCCTCTTCCCCCATACTTCCCCTCTGTTGCATCTGCTTGTTTGAGCTTTTCCTAGTCTAAGCAGAAGTGTAACTTCTAGCCATAAGAATAAGGAGCTCAAGATTACTTGCAAAACTTTCAGAAAACTGGTTGTTTCACTTATACCTTTACACAGCAGAAGTATTTGAGAGCCTACCAGAAACATCCTCAGTCTCAATAAGGTAACGGGGTCAAATAAGCTCATGTAATTACAGATAGGAAGAGAACTGTGCATTGCATTTTTATAGATAAAAAGCACAGAGTGTTTTAATGTAAACAGATTTCTCTGCGATATTTTGCCAGACTGCTGCAAAGCTCAAACTACAGTTGAGTCAAAATGACTTTCGGCATGGTACAGTTGAACCAGATGGCCACGTGTTCTTTTCTTATTTAGATGAGACTTTTCCTTTCAATAACATCTTTCTTCCTGACCTGCTTAAAAATTCCAACGAATGAAATCAGCACAGGATTTTCAATTCTAATTGACCATGTGCAGAGGAAGGGCCAGTACAGAAATCAGTAGGGCCATTGTAAGGCACACTGCATCAATCTCCCCTTTGTCCTGAATCTTTTCTAGCATGAGCTAAAATAATTAAGATTATTTCATTTATATTATTTGTACAGAAGCAAATCTAGTTGTGTTCAGGCAAAAATCATTGCAAGTTCTTTTTTTTTTTTTTACAAATGCATATAATGAGGAATATCTATGTATATTACACACCAAATAAACAGGTACCCAGCATCATTAATAGCCAAATATTTAAAAAAGAAAACAAAAAAACCAAACCAAAACTCAAGAAAAGGGTGAACAAAAGAAGGAAAACTGTGGGTGCGTTAAAGCTTGAACTGCTTTGCCTTTTCTAATGAAGCCAGAAAGGCTGAAATAAAAAAAGCCTAAAAATCAGAATTACTTTTTTTTCACTGTCCAAAATGCTCACCCTTGAAGTGTCTGTAATATTCTGTTACTTTGCCTGCATAAATTTTACGGACACACCACCCACACTATGTGGGATGGTGATCATGGTCTCACTTGTTTCTGTGTGATCTACATGCAAAGTACAGATTGTAAATACTGTATGTATCACACACAAACAGAAATCTACAGAAATATGCACACAGATGACATCACTACAGTCTTACCTTACTATTTTATTTGGATTTAGTGAGATACCTGTGGAGCAATATAACAATATTAAGATTTAACAGTAGTATATGCTAAAGATGCACAAGGTCCTATCCACATGTTTACATAGCTCATGGACAAGGTAAGTGGGTAAAATGAATCCTTTAAAGGAAGAGTGGTGGTGGTGGGGAGGGGGGGACGGAAATCAACTGAAAGCAGTACAGAGCAAGTTGGGTTGCTTTTAGCTTGGTTTGAGTTGTTTGTTTTTTTCTGGTTTGTTTTTGTTTGTTTGTTTGTTTGGGGAGGGGGTTGGTTGGCTTTTTTTTTTTTTTAAAGAAAGAAATAACTTAGTAACAGATTTTTTATTCCTGTACTATTTTGAACAATTCCAGCTACTATTCACAGTTTAATTTTGAGTGGCTGATGGGTTTCAGATTGTCACTAGAAGCCTGAATCAAGAAAGAACCAGATCTACAAAATAATGTCTGAAATATAGTTATGGAAATGCTTTCCCTAAGGCAGCCTTCTTCAGTTGAATCTGGTTTTTATTGAAAAAAAAAAAATAAATCAGGTTTTTATTAAAACCCTGATCAATTTTTAAATGTGAGGTGAAAAATAATCCAGAAGAATATCCAATGAGTAGCATGGCCTTTGCTGTATGTCAAGCATCCAGGCCAAGTAACATGTGCATGAAGAAACATACCTGAGAATATAAAACAAAGCACAGACTTTGGAACTGGCCAGGCAGACATGGTAAAAGGTCTGGTTTCAGCTCTCTAGTAAGATGCTTTGTTGCCTTGGGCAAATCATTTAACTGCCTGGCTTCTCATCTATGTCATATTAGTACAATTCAAGTTCTGAATTTGCGATTATTATTGTGAGTTCAGCATTGAAATACCACAGCAAAGGGTACTAGAGACACCTCAGATGCTTGAAAAGACTATAAAATCCCAGACAGAACAATGGTATTTTTGTTACTGTTGTTGCTATTAATAGGATTATTTTTTGTGTGATACTTCTATAACTAGACAAGATACAAAGACTTGCTCAAGAGGTTCATATAACTCAATTCTAGCTCAGTTTCCTTAAGTTTTTCCATGTACTTGAACGCTGACTTTTTATTTCCTGATAACATGCAACAAAACATCAGAATCTGGATAAGTAGAAGATACTGCTCTGTCTGTAATGATGCTCTACATTCAACATTAAAGGCTAAAACTAAGTCATGCAAGGCCTAACACCAACAGCCTAACTTCTGTAGAGTAATAGCTTGTTTAACAGACTGTTCCATGGTGCCAATGAGACTAACTGCAGACTGAAGTGCTGCACTGCATGATCAGGAATACCAAGCCTGAGCCCCACCTAAGAAGAAAACCAATTTCTCTGCTGAATGTTTCTATTAAGCAATGATCATGCACAGTACGAAATACATACTCAGACTCAGCTACCCTGTGTCAGTGCTGTTCAGGAGGTCTGAAAATTAATTAAGGAAAAGGCAGTGTGGCAGATCTGCTGGTCATCTCAGAAGGTTTGCAGAAGGGTTGGGGTAGTGAGATGCAGGAAAAAGGGAAATACCCTCCATGGAAGTATGGCATTATAGTGCTGCTCAGAACAAGGAGAGGAAGTCAGCAAAAAGTGCATGGTTACATGCAACTGATGGACTGTATTTCATCAGCCTATTTTTACTGTCAAGGCTCCAGAATATATTAGGACTCTATCCAGTCTCTTAAGCTATTGGATGTGGATGATGGGATCAGATAAAATGATTAAATTCAGCTTGGTTTTGTGATTTCAGATACTAAGAATAATAGGTACAAAACAAACAGTTACATGATAAAAGTACAAACACATCTTTGTGTCTTACCTCTGCATTTTTCCAGTTTATAGGAATTGATAAGTTCTGTTTGGGGTTTTTATTTAGCAAACCTCCAAAATGGCAATCAAGACTATTTTCTTGTAGCATCCCTTTTGCAACTGGTTTCACTCATACAAAATAAAAAAACCTCAGAAGATATTGTATAAACAAATTTTATGCTGCATCCCATGTGATATTTTACATACAGTCTCTGGTTAAAAAACCCTGATGCATTTAAGTCGTTTACAGAGTTTGATGACTGCCTTTTTTTAAGAAATAAAAACCTAATTATTTCTCGTAATGTCCTATCCATGCAATGACTTTGTGTTACTGCTTCCAAGCTTTATTTTTCAGTTGATGTGAAGCCACTTTTCTAAGAGAATAATTTGCATAAAAGACTTTAAAAAGCTGGAGCAGTGTAATGAGTGACAGCAGCGAAGAAAAGCGGTCCCCAGGGCAGAGAAAGAGTTAAAATTTCAGATCTTTATGCAAGAATTAAAAATGAGAGTTAAAAATGAGATGGGGGGGGGGGGGGGGGGGGGGGGGGGGTGGGGGGGGAATGAGAACAACATTTCCCATCAATACGTTTTATTTCTTGATGTCTGAAAGGGCTGTTTCCCACTTTAATGTGAATTACTCATCTCTTTTATCAGGCCAGTCTGTTGCCTGCAAATGTACATCCCAGGTGAAAAGGGGCATTTGTTTANGGGGGGGGTGTGTGTGTGGTGTGTGGAGAACTAAGCTGCTGGTGACTTGAGTGTATTTATGGATTACTATGTCTTGAAAAGAAGAAAACCAGAGTTGTAAGATGACACTGCAGGGGTTGTCTGGACTTTTCACCGAGTGCAAAGTCTGTTTAGTCAGTGTCTTAATGCCTAATGCTGACCTTTGCCCTCTTCACTCCTCCCTGCTCCAGGTGCAACATTTTTAGCAAGTGCTTTAGCATTATCGGGAAGTTTGTGCAGGCTTCACATACTGCAAAGTGCACAGAGCAATTTATACAACGGCATCCGTTACACCCACCCAATATCAAGGCTTAGCACATTTTTTATTATCCTAAGTACACAGTGACTGGCTTTCCACATTTTCCGTTATTAGTTATTACTCCATTAAAGTAATAAAACCAAAAGATTCTTCGAAAGGGTATTCGATTGGCATAATTCTGTACGACAAGATACATGATTAAGCTCATGTCACATACTCCCTTAGCACCATGAATTATAGCAGGAGTATGCAATGTGCGCCAGATTAATTCTTTTTGCTATGGAAATGGGAAAGAAAACCAGAACCCATTGCTACAAAACCACCAAGGAATTTCAACTCATTTTCCTCCAAAATAAGTTTGGTTTTGTAGTTATTCATTATATTGGGACTGATATAAATTTTAAAGCAAAACAACAATTTTACAGACTAATATTAAAGAGAACTAAACTACACAGTGTCTGTATAATTTCAATTTTTATAAAAATAAGGAGTGTAGTAAGATGTATATTAAATATGAGATGCTGTAAATTCTCCAGTTGTCGGCAATGCAGATAACATAAAAGACAGCACATGCATATTTAATGTTTATTCATCCATGTCTTATATTTAGGAGATGGTTGCTAAGATTTCTGAGGGCTTGCAATTTGACTTTACTAGGGAGAAAGCATACATAGGTACCATCATCTTTGAGACCATTTCAGGTTTCATGCTGTGTCCAGAAAGCTTACATGGACATTTCTTGTTGCTGTGGGCAAGGAACCCATTTTTCCTATTCATATTATGCTGCAGGACTGATGGCTTCTTCAGATGTGGACCCAGCATTAAAGATCCATAAGTTTTCCACTGTGTGATACAATGTACTAAAATGCACTCTGTACAACCACAGTATAAAACTTGCTGGAAATAGAAGACTGTCCAGTACTGCACTTTGTGATTTATTCCAGCTAAGTCTGCCTTAAAAATATTTAGAAATTATGATTTAGGCACTTAAAAAGCTTTAAATAGCTGATGTCTCCCACATTCTTTCCTCACTGAGCTATGCTGCAAAATGTTCGTTAAGCTGAAGGAAAAGAACAGAGGAAAAGGAATGGTTTAAGAGGTGAATAGCAGCAGGAGTAGGCACAGGTCAAAGGATCAAAACATTCTGGGAAGCACCCTGAAACAGTTCTCTTATACTACTCGATTTCATTTATAGCATTTTGGCTACAAAAGAATAAAGAAAAAACATATAAACTGTTGGTTATTGCATGATACACTATTTCTAAAGCTGGGTAGCTTTATCTCAGCACAAAGAGAGCTCCTGTTCACAGTACAGCTGCTAAGAACTCATCAACACCTCTTGTTTAAGAGTAGGGTACATCAGAAGTCAAAACTTTAAAGCAACCTGAAATGTTATTATTGTAGTAAGCTATGCAACTGGATTTGATTTATAGCCAGACTGTATGCCTTTGCTCCTGACACTGTTTACAAGACATATTTAGTGCAGGTGGTACTCTCCTTAATTTCACTGAAGGTCAAGTGTACTTGTCATAACTGTATTTTTGCACAGCTGAGAATTCAACCACTGTAGACTGAAAACAGACAATGTTTTGTGAAGGAAACACATAGTACTGGAGAGCTGGGCTTGAGATAAACAGAATGAATTTTTCACCCTGTTTTCTCCTACTGTCTCATCAAGATCATAATTTCTGAGCTGGCTGTGTGTCCATAGAAGCAGTAATTTGGGCACTTACACTTACAAAACTTCAGGATTCTTTGCCTGGATAAAGTGGTTTCATTTGTCTTGTTTTAGGTGGCTACTATGAATCTTTTTCAGGACTGCAACCTGAGATTTATGTTCTTGTAATGTTTGTAAATTACCAATTTTACAATGATATGCAAGTATAAAGTCGACTAAAATTTGAGTTAGTCAAGTTCCTAACTCAAGTAGAGAAAAAAAAAATAGATAAGCAAAAACCTAAATTCATTTAGTCTCCTGCTACTTTGGAACATCAAAGTCACATCTTTCAGAGAAGACTAATGTAAAGCTTATTCTCTGTAAATTCTAAACTGATGTTATAATTGTTACACACCATATGAAATCTGCAGGAAAAAAACAGTATGGTAAAACACTATACTTGTCTTGATTCATTTACCCTTAATAATTAACAGTTCCCGCCTACATGCAGTAAGTGCACCTAAAATACACAAAATTGTCTATGGAACCTGCTTTTTCTGTTAATACGTATTTCCCTTTTCCAGCTTAAAACTACTCCTAATGCCTTCCCTATGCATTTTACCTGAAGAATGGATATTAAAGAAAACTATCTTTAAATAGTGCTTGGTTTTAAAGGCTTTTTTCCAGGTTAGTTGAAAAAGAGCCATTTAAAAAAAAAAAACCAAAACAACAAAAACCAAACCAAACAACCACATCCAGNATTTTACCTGTGGATATTAAAGAAAACTATCTTTAAATAGTGCTTGGTTTTAAAGGCTTTTTTCCAGGTTAGTTAAAAAAGAGCCATTTAAAAAAAAAAAAACCAAAACAACAAAAACCAAACCAAACAACCACATCCAGGTGTCTCCTGTAATTCTATACTAATTTGGTCTTGCATAACACAAATTTTCTTCCAGTAAACAACTCCTAATATATCACAGATATGGAAGAGATGAAATCCTTCCTTCCAGATCTGTGTACTGTCAGAATCAGCACCCAGGTGTGCTCCAAAGCATCAGTTCACCAAATTCAAAAACTAGAGACAGATTGCCCTGTGAAATCCATTTGCTATTGAGCTGCAGCTTGCCCCTCTCCTCTACTCCCATCCAACCCTTTTCAACCACTCTGCCCTGAATCACTGTATTCCTCCTCAAAGTGTAAGTTGTAAAGATGGAAAAATTGAAACTGCCTGCCATAAATACGAACACTTACTCTAGATAGGAAGAGGTGGGTTTTTTTTTGTTTTTGATTTTTGTTCTTTTGGGGGTTTTTTTGTTTTGGTGTTTTGTTTTTTAACTTAAAAGCATAAATGCAAGTAAAATGCAAATAAAACAGTGCCTTTTGTAGGGCAGTTAATTTTCAGAGATAGATAAATATTGCTATTCAACTGACACAACAAAATGTAGATTCGAAGTCCTAATCTTTCTCATTACTGGAAACCCCAAATAACCAACTTGCAATCTGATTAGCATCATAGTTTTCCTGCTTGCAAAATTAGAGCCAAGTTTCCTTGAAACACAGAATAGTACAGTAAAGCAAGCATTGCCTCATGAAATTTCACTGAGAGAAAACATGGGGCATCATTATTTCAATTTGTGGGATTCATTGGATGTTTGTTTCTAAACCCAAGCTTCCTCTTCACTTCATCAGTGACCCATGAAATTTATTCTTTTACTTGAAATTATTTAAGTTATAGTTATTTCATAGGTAAATCCACATTGCAGTTCTGCAAATGATCATAAAAAAAGATAAATCCCTACTAACCATTATTCTCTGCCAGTTTTATACTTATATCGGGAGAATAAAGTTTACATAACTTCATTTAGAGAATCATTTATCGTGATTATTCTATTAGTACCAATATTCCAGCTGAATTTTTCAGGCTCAGTGGCAAAATGTTGATAAATTAAGACCTTTTCCATGAAAAAAATAAAAGAAAAATTAAATCTGTTGGTCATGTTAATGAAGGAAGTGAAACCTGAGTTAGTCAAAAAGCTGATAAAGTTCATGTCCTTTTCAAAGTGGAATTCAGAAGTATTTTCTGAAAGACTGGTTTAAGTTTGTAAAAAAAAAAAAAAATCCTAAATTTTAAGAAAGAAATAGTTCAAAGGAAACACACCTGAACCCATGCATGTCATGGTGGAGCAACTAGCACAAGGGATTACATGTAGAATCATCCTATCAGGCTTCAATGGCTTAGGACTCCAATATGTTTCCAGCACACTCCTAGTGGAAGGAGACTGATGCCTTGTGTAAGCAGGTTATGAGAATATCAAGGCCATTGAAATTACTTAGCTGAATTCACAAACTATTTGTTGTACTAAGAGCTAGCTCTCTACCCTGTTCTACTCCAATGCCTCTTTCATTACATGATGCTTGTATCCAACCCTTTTCTTCTCTTCTTTGGGATTTACGCAGAACAGACAGCAATAATTTCCTGCTGAATGCCTTCAGGATTCACTGCATGTTTTGGACATCGCAAAGGGACAGCAGACAGTCAAGAAAATTTGAGACTTTTATAGGAGAGGGAGTTGTGGCCTTTGGCTACAAGATCTTAATGAGCTTCCTACTCCTTGTTTCCTTAGCTCTCTATGACAGGAGGTGGAAAGCATAACGAAGACTAGAATTGTTCATCTCCCTCTGCCAAAGATTTGTCATCCATTATTTTTAAATTTAGAAACTTAACTTGGCTGGCATTTCTTCTACCACACATGTAAAATAAGTGAGGTTAACATGGCACGAAGGAGAAATGTGGGGGAGACATACTTCTCAATTGTTCTGTTTGAAAACTCATACTTCAGTTTGTGATGAACAACAAGACTCACTAAAACAGGCATTCTGCATTGAAAGATACTGGGCATTCTTCATTATATGAGAATATTTCTGAATGAAGACCTCCTGTATTGTTTTCCATATCCTTAAGAAGGCCTCAGACTGTAACAGCTGTCTAAACATATTTACAGTCTCTCCAAACTGCTGCAAGCCTACTGTAGTGGAATTTGTGCAAGGGTCAAAGGTAGCATGACTGAAGAGGTTTTCTTTTGGTTTGTTTTTAAGACACAAGATAGTCATGCATTTTCTGCAAACATAGCTACACATGCAGCTGCCTCACTACAGAAACATTTAATGTTAATCTAATTTAGAGATAAAACCTCTCTGAATTACTACTAACAGTTTGGCATACCTTTTCCTTTTTAATTCAATGCTTCTTTCTGCAGCTTGCATTTGACTGATTTACTCAAATTTTTCTCTCCCCGTGTACTTGCCCAGTTCCATTTACTTTTGCTTTTTCATTTAAGTTTTGGGGTAAAGAAAAAAAAATAAACAAATATTCTGATCCCATAATAAATCCACATCTGAAGCCAGGAAAAGCAGATAAGTACTAAATAAACAATGAAGTATATTTATCACCTGAATCAGTTTCTCAAAGTTTGACAGTTAATACCTTTTCTGAAATTGCTACTTGGACAATCCCTCCCCCATCCTCCAGAAGAGACATCTGGCTAGCATTGAATGGAGTTTAGTGTTTGAACATCCCATCTGGTTTCATCATGTTAACACATGATTCCAAGTCATTCAAGAAGTATTAACAATGGATATTGTATTCCATATAGTGCCATGTGGATTTAATCTTTAAAGGATGGTGGCACTGTAGAATCAAACCTTTCAGTTAAAAGTCAGAATATTTCACATACTGAAAACTTACTTCTCATAGCCTCAGAAACTTCTCACATACTATCCTATCCCAAAAACAACAAGCAGACCATGCCTTCCTCACACGGTGTCATTTCCATTCTTACTTATCATAGTACCTACCTTGATAAGACCACATTTTCTAAATATGGCAGTGAAAAGAAACATTAAGATAGACTTTTTAATGAGAATACTATTTTCATCCTCAAATTACTTTCAGATTGCTTAAAAACATACTCAGAAGTTTACTATGAGGCAAGTGGAAGTTGGGCACTTTTGCCTTCCACAGCTGGCAACTACACCTTTCACTGAGATTAACAAAATCTATAGTCACTCTTCAAAGAGTAAGCATTTTCTTCAACAGACCATCACTAATCTGTCTTACTGATGCTGAATGAGCATTTCATTTCTCTATCCTCTTGAACAAAAAACAACCAAATTTCAGTTATTAACATTTCTTATTCAAACATTTCTTTTAAATTTATATCTTCATAAGGATTATTGACCCACTGTGCTGTAACACTGATCTTAACATATATTTTCTGTATTTAATGAATGATCCCTAGAAGGAACAAGTATTCAATAAGTAGCTTGTTAAGTTAATAATACTGATTTCAGACTGAAAGAGAATCACAGAAACTTCAAATGTAGAGCAGGTATTTTCTATCTGTCCTTTAAGCTACCTAATACAATTTGTTTCATTTGAGCACTTGGGAAAGCAAATAGATTTTACCAGCTAGGGCAAGAAGGTGGGGGGTGGGGGTGTGTGAGGGAGAAATAGAGGTTTGTATGCTTTTAGTGGAATGAAGCAGGGCAGGTATACTTGAAAATTTATACACGGTGATCATGTCCTTTTGCTGAATCTCAGCTCACATTTTATTTCTGGAGTTAAGATTCTAAAAGATTTGATTTCTCAGAAACCACTGAAACTGAACCAGAAAGGAGGACTAGTTTATCCTCAAAATTGTGAGGCCAGAATAAGATCTGTGCAACAAGACATTATAGGTTTGTCTGATGAAAAAGAGACAAAGAATTCTGTAAAGACTGATAAGATTGAATTACACCATCCAGCTTTTTCTGAACTCTGTTTAACTCCATCCTTTCTTTAGTGTCACCTTAATTACCAGCCAGCTCACAGGGTGAAGTTAGATAAAAATGGGCAAGAAAAGCAAGGTGGATCTCATTACATTAGTATTTTCACACCGACATCTAAATCAAACATATTTAAGAGGCTATTGATGATGCTTAAAAGCTCACTTTGTATTGTCTGGAAAACTTTTTTATCCACTATGTTGTTTTAGTTGACAGAAGCTACCTAGACTATCAGGACTACTGTATTAGGAAACAAAAGGTACAAAGGAGGAAGAGATGTACTCCAGGTTATGGAAGCAAATGAGTTCCTTGTTGTGGGAGGAACTGAATATGTTCACAGCAAAGCTGGGTTGAAGGTTAGCTGTACCAGTTGAAGATTTTACTTAAACTTAACGGAGATCATATAGACTGGTAAATCAGTGGATTATAAGGATTCAACAGTGCCACTTCTAGCTGATTTAAGCAGGGAAAATACTGAACTCCCTAAATTGTAAAGAACTATAAATTGCAAGACTGGAATAGAGATGACCAAACTTTGCTTTTTTTTTTTTTTTTAAAAGCATCCTACTGTTCTATCATCTCACGTGATTAAATCAGAGATAAATTAGTGACTATGTTTATTCAGTACCACCTTGGATTTAGAGAATTGAGAACTGTTCATTTCATTTGGCNGGGTTTTTTTTTTTAACAGCATCCTACTGTTCTATCATCTCACGTGATTAAATCAGAGATAAATTAGTGACTATGTTTATTCAGTACCACCTTGGATTTAGAGAATTGAGAACTGTTCATTTCATTTGGCAATATTTCTATCAATACTTTTCAAGTAATACTGGTTGAGTACTCAAGCAGATTTATGCAAGCTATAGCAGACAGTCTGTCAGAAAGTCCTGAAAGTCTGTTTGCTTAATTCAAGTACTCTGCCTAGAAAGACGTTGCTTTACTCAAAAATACAGTTCCTTCCAGGCACAAAGCCTCCAAAATACACAGTACTTTTCTGCCTGTAATTAACTTAAAAAGCATCTAGAACACCTGAATTACTACAAGCACTTGTCTTGCACTGAACAAAGAAAAGGACTGAAAAAAGGGACCTCAGGAAACTGAAGTCCTGAAGTGAGTCTGCCTGAATGTACTTTTAAAAGATCTTATATTTCTGTAGCCTTAAGACATGAAAAGCATGATTTTGGTTGGGGAAAAACAAAACATAAAATATTTCCTGTCTTCTAGAATGTAGGCAGTTGGCTTCATACAAGCATCTTGCACAGCTTGACTTTTTATAGTGGAAATGCTTGACCTCTCAGACAAGATCTACAGTTATAGCTGGTTCTACTCATGATCAGTTTCACTTAAGATGTAGGAAGAGAAATTTGAAGAGGTAACAAGAGTTTCCAAAGTAGATAGTCTAACTTTCAGTAGAGCATTTGAATGAATTCTGTGCTGGCCTAGGTAGTCAACACAAACTTATTAACAGTAATTTTTAGTTCTTAAATGGAGTATTTATTTTCTAGAACACCATATTCAATAATCTTCCTCCTAGTTGTGATCTTTTAACTTCATGAGAAATAGAAAGCCTTCAAAACTCTATCATGCATTAGGGGGGAGAAGTATCTCATCAGTTCAAGTTTCAGCATTCAGAGAAAAATAAATGTCTTTATCAAATGTATCTGCTCCTGCTGGATATCACCACAGAGCTACCATCATTAACTGAAACTAGCAGGTGGTCCTAACATCAAGTACTGCAACGGCAGTCTGAGTTCTAACCTGGACTTTAATAATTTGTAACTCATGGCCAGCCTTACAGAGACTTTTGGTGTGTTATGATCCAAATCACTAAATTAAAACTTAAATCTCTTTTCCTTCATTAATGTAACTAAGGTATTTGTGCACTGCAGAAACTTGATATCTCAGTCTCTCCTTGCTAATACAATCTTATTTTCCACATATAAATGACAAGCTGCCAATTAGGGAAGTACACATGCTGTAATGCAAAGCAAAATAAGTAGATACGTCTGTCTTTATTAACTACAATTCAGAGTATTGCCTAGTGCAGCCTGAGTGGAAAATACTCCAAAAAAGCAAATTACAACTCCAATCTTTATATTATAAGCGAAAGGTTTTGTGAGCTAGAGTTACATTCCTCACTGCATCTTATTTCTTGGGTTTAAGTCTTACTTTTTTCTTCTTCTGATTCAAACACTTGAAAATAAAATTGTGTCAAAGCTATTAAAATAGCACCAATTTACTGAAGTATAGAACAAAGAACAAAATTCTCCTCATCCATTCCACTACCTCTGTGATTGAACCTTTTAGTTGTTTTTAGCCAGATGTAGAACAATTCTGATATAGACATTGGAATGTCATTAAAATATCTAATAAACAAAGCCCATTAGTATTGACTGAAGCATTTTTATGTAGGAAGGTATATTAAGATTATTACACTTTATTAATTCCACTATAACATGAAGTAAATTGAGACCATTTTGGACACTGCTATACAGTAATAAAAATATAGGCAATTCTATATAATATATAATACACACAGCTGTACATTACTCTCAAAACCTAGCAGTAGTAATCTAGATCAGGATACTGGTCAAAATATATGGAGTTAACAAAATCTAACAAAAAAAACCAAAAAAACACAAAAACCAACCAACCCACCCACCCTGTGTATTATCTATTTGTATTTACTGTCAAGGTACTGTAAGCATCTTGACTATGTACAAGGTTACCATCTTAGCTGAGCCTGCTGAAGTATAAAGATAATAATTTTATTAATCCTCCTCTCTAGTTAAAGATACTTAGCATAACTGTTTTGTCAGCTCTATAATCTCCACTTGACTGTGCTGCATTCTCTCTTCATGAAATGGTTGGCATCTTCTTGTGCCACACTGCTCAGCATAAGCTGCTTTTCCTCTAATTCATGCACCACTTCTGTACAGGACTGTTGCTGTTTTTCATGAGAAAAAGCAACTATAGGAAGGGACAGAAGTCTCAGAAATGGGAAAAAAAGAAAAACAACCCATGCCTTTTAACTTAACAGAAAGTGGCATTTCATCTTCTAGCCTTGCCAGTGTGCTTGTTAGTAACGTGACGTGTCATGTAGGTTGAAGTGAATTTGTTTGCCTCAAGGATCAAGTGCCACTTCTAACCAAAAATGCAAGAAGATTTCACTTCATGTTTGACTCCTAATTCACAAGCGGTAGAGTCTGAGTATCAGACTTTGTCAAGCTGAAAAATATTGATTCACGAAGTTAAACTTCATGTGGGTTTGTCTGATTTTTAAAGAAAACTCCTTCAGAAAACATTTAAGGATTAAAAGGGAATTTATAGTCAAAACCAGAAACATTGACTCCAAAATAGCTGTTTTCAATTCAGCAGCAAATTGACTGCTTTAGACAGATCCCTTCATTTTGCCTAAATATCACCAAAATCTAACATAGAAGTAGTTTTGAACTCTAAAGTTTTGTGGGATGTAAAAAGGGGGTGTTCTGATTACCTGTGGTCATGAAATACTTATCAGTTTGCCAGTTTAAAAAAAAAAAAAGTAATGAATGGTATACAGTGATTCATTTCTATATCTGAAACACTTCACATAAATTAGCAACCTAGCATTCAACAGTCACATGTATTTGGAATCATGTTACATTATCTCACTCTCATACAAGCACAACTACATGGCCTCCCACTAAGTTTAGTCTTTAATTAATGGGCCAGAAGTGCTTTAAAGTTGCTTGGCATAAGTAACAACCCAAGACAGAACTAAATACATGATTTGTGGGGAACTTCTACAAGACATTCCTACCTGCAACAGTACTTGCTGCATTATTTCTAACTAAAAACCTCTAACTAAAAAGCCTTTAGTCTATTCTGGACAACTGCAAGTCCTGGTGCAAACTTTTTAAATTAAATACCCAGTAAAACCATTTAATAAAGCATAAAAGTGTCCTAACCAGTCCCTCTAGGTAGTTAATTTTAACAATGGAACTATCACTATCCCAGATCCACATCCACTTCAGTTATTTAAAAACAGAATTGCCATTATTAAAGGGTATGAACATCTATTTTGGAGAGAACAACAACAACTTTTGAACTGACTAGTGCGATTTTTGGGTGGAAGGGGTCAGTTCTGTGTTTAAAATAATTCCTTTGCTGCCAGAAGATTCTGCCATCACAAAATAGGTGATACCTGGAACAAACCGGCCATGATAAAAATCTCAGCCTCTGCTTGTGACCAGAGCTAAGCAAACGGCTCTTTGATGAAGGGCAATTGATAACCTTTTCCCAGGTCTCTGAAACCTTCATCACAGTATTATATATAACAAGGCTTAAGAGATACTACTCATGTTGAAATGCATCTTCAACAATTATCAAAATTATGCCAGGCTACAGTTACAGTACTGTGCTGTTTGGATGCCAGGCATTGCAGGGGACTTCACACAGAGAAAATCCCCAGGTTTCACAGGAATCCAGCAGGATAGCCTAGCTATTACCAGATCCACTCCACCTTTTAGAAGGGTAGGTATACACCTGACATGGATTTTTATAGCAGGTTCTCTATGCTTTTTAAGGCAGAAGTATCAGTATAATAATTTAAAAAACAATCATTAAAACCATATATAATTAACACATTTAAGAGGAAAAATGCTGTTAACCGTCAATCAAAGTAATAAAAGGAACACAGAGCAGGTCTCAGTTCACTAAGTACTACTTGTGTCTGGAAAGAGAAATTTTGTCTAGCAACATGCAAAATCCAGAGTCATAGCATTCTGCAATGTCAAAACCCAGCATCATGAGGTACAATGGTTTTGCTGGATATAGATTTAATTTTTTTCCCTAATTAAAAGAATTAAGATGAGCTGTTACCACCTTTTCAATGAACCAGTGTCACTACAGCAGGCTACAGTATCTGCAGCAGCAATGCTATTTGCCAGGGCATGTGCTGTTTTCCCACCATTGGAACAACTTGTGACTGAAGAACAGAACCAAAGGACAAATTCTTTCAGTCGACCAAAATTCAGTGTACAACAATATATTCCCCCCATAGGTTTTTGATCCACTTTCAACAACGACCCTATTGCAAGCAAAGAGCAGGTTTAAACTCTAGAAGTAAAACAAGATGAAGAAAAAAACTGAAAATTGTTTCATATTCCAGCCTTCAGGCATAGAATATTTACATAATAATGTCCGTATATGCTATTTAAGTTAGTAAAATCAAGGCATTATATACCATACTACTCAAAGGCAAGACTCACTTTATGTATCAAAATATTTGGCATACTGTGAAGAAAACTCTTTACTAAAAATTCCTTGTTGAACATTACGTTTTCTGTAGTTATGAAATAAATTTGCCATATCGGTCTCACTTCCTATGCTAACTTCAGCCAAGAAAGAAGTATTCTACAAAACTCGTTGTTTGTAAGAATGGAAAATTATAATCCATTCAGGAAGAAAAACCAAACCAAAAACCTCA
>NDXB01016330.1:371006-381855 GCA_002631895.1 Agapornis roseicollis
ATTATAATCCATTAAGGAAAAAAAACCAAAACAAAAACCTCACCAAAAAAAAAAAAAACACCCCAAAAAAAACCCAAAAAAAAAACCCCAAAAAACAACCAAAACCAACAAAACCCCAAACCAGAAACCAAAGAAACCACACACAAAAAAAACCCAAAACCTAAACCAAAACCACAAAAAAGTAGAAGGGGAAAGTATCCCTGATCATCTTTTTTTTTTGTCTCCCCATATTCTGTACTACAGAAAGAAAAAACCTCATTTATCTAGTCACATATTTAGATTACCTGGGAGAAATAATGCTTCCAGAAAGAAGCAGCCTGAACTAGTTATAAAAACCTTTGAGAACATTCAAGCAAAAAAAAAAATAAAACCCCAAAATCCAGTTTCGTCATCACATAATCACAAGAAGCCTGGGTGCTTAAAGGTGTGAGAACATTATACATTGATTTGATGAGTGAGTTTAAACTAGGACATCAAGAAATAACAGCAACAGGTATCCCCTTCCTCTATACCAAATAAAGATGCAACTCCTTACTACACCTTATTACTTTCTTCAACTGACAGTGGTAGATATAAGTCTGAGTCTCTGATGGTTGCAATAGTTATCACAATTTTTTCTTTTGTTTTTAAACTACTGTTATATGTAAAGCAAAAAAAGTTCCTTCCAGAATCAGTACTTGGAGTACTGGAATTTTTCTCTATGTTGGACACTACTACTGACTATTATGATAGAATAGCACAGCATGGACTCCCAGGACATTGATCCTCCTTCTTAATGCCTTCTAGGATGTATGACAGAGAGGAAGATTTCAGAGAGCCAAGGGCCTTCGTCACTCTATAGCATCATCCAGCTCTGTCTGCTTAAGTAAATAAGTGTCAGGCAGTTCACTGAAAACAAGTTAAAAACTAAACAAGAAACCCAACCAAACCCCCAAATATTTAATGTTAGCAGGTGTCTTCTGTTCCATGTTTTACAAACAAAAAAAAAACCAAAAGTTTAGAACTTTTTTTAATTGAATCTCTAAAAAGAGGACCTTTGAATATTAAATGCCTGAACTCACATATCTCCATGGCAATCCTTGGTTTTTATTACCTACTGGTAGCCTGGAACACTTTTTGCTTTGCACTGCTTACTGGCAGCCTGGAGAGCTTCTACACATAGTAGGGTAAACTTTCCAAGGGTATGTTAAAAACAACACTTTAGGTAAATTCTCTAAGTCCTAATCCATTTGCTGTAATTCACATTATTTTACCTATGCAATCATCATTTCATTCAAAAGGAAGATGAATGGAAATATCTTTCTTAAACCGAGTGCCAAACTTTGATTCTTGCTTAAAAGAAATAAGCAGAACTTCCTAATTTTTGTGAGTTAAAGGGATTTGCAAAAGAATTCCTACCCTGATGTGAAGCTGTACAGAAATAAACTCTTAGAATACTTAAATAACAACCTGGAATGTCATTAGAAACTTTAACATTTTAAGTTGACTGCAAATGCATTTTCCTTCACTTTATTCTAGTTCAGGTAAGGAGTCTACCACTGAATTAGAAATAAACTTCTCTTTTCCCTTGAGTAAATTAGAAAATAACAAATATTTAAAACTGGTGCTGGAGGAATCCATCAGAACCAATCACAAACACTCAATGAAAAAAAAATGCTCAAAGTAATCAAAAGTCATAGAAAAAAAGAGAAATTGTGTGTTAAAAGGGTGTGGTATAATCACAGTACCTACAGTTACTTTGAACTTCAACAGTGTAAAAAAATAAAACCACATAAACAGCATTCATCCTTCAAGAAGAATTCACAAGGCACTTCCAATTCCATATAAAATAAACAGAAATCTAGATAATGTCTTGGAAACGGCTTGTTATCCAAAGATTTTCACTCAAACTGTGTACCTGTAAAGTTTATGATTTTGTTACCAATACCCTGTGCTGTTAGGACTCTGGTTTTTTTGTATTAAGACTCTTTTAGATTAAACTGGGTCTATACTAGGAACCTTATCTCACATTATACTGTTTACTATGCTTGCTAGTCACTAAAATAGGTATTTAACCAACCTAAATGCATTTGTGCACACAGCACCTGTCACATATAATCTGACAATTCAAAGAATTAAAATTGTCCACTGATGGATCACATTTCTTTCTAAAAGCAGCACTCCTTAGTAATGCAAAATGGACACTGAAAGCTGAATACAAAGATTAGCCTTGATATGAAAATTCTACCCAGATGTGTAATTGAAGATACTCAAAATCTTGCGTATGGTTTTATTAATTTCTTACCCTAGGTGCAGCATATAAACATCTGATTTTCAAAGGTCCCAAAGAAGTGAAAAAATCCATACCATTTTTTTCCCTAAGATTTGCTGTGTAATGTAACTTTTTTGTAGTAATGCATCTTCTCCACAATAAATATCCCTCAGAAACTGACTAGCTGTTACAATTCTGAATTAGAGAAATAACTTGACATACCTTCTAGTTACCCTCAAAACTGCACCTTCAACAGTTGTCTTTTTGACTTCTCCCTATTACAATAGTTGTTTGAAGTGACATCTGCAATATTTATTAGCAGTAAGAGAATCCAAGCATCTGTGTCAAGAAGCACTATATTCCATAAGCTGTCTCATTAAGAGATGTACCAGCTGAATGCTGGGATGTGTGATTCAAGGTGACAGAACTCAGTGCTTAGCAGGGAAGGGAAATGCATTTAAAAAACCAGCAAGAGTCCAACTCTAAACTAAGAAAACACAATCTCATGGAATTAAATGGAAAAAGCCTATGCTTAAAGTTAGGAACCTGATCTCAAATCTCATTTAATCGGTCAACAACAAAAGAACACCTGCATGTAAATATTTTAACCTGGCAAAATACAAACACTGTGTTTTTTCTTTGGATATAGTCTGTTGTTTTCATAGTATTAGTTACAGTCAGTGCAAAAAAATAGATCATACAGTGTTGGGATATCATCTTTGAATTTACTCGGTTCCCTCCAAAATGCCTTATGGATAGACTATTTAGCACTCACTGCAATGCTGCTGTACAACAACGGCTGTTAATCTTCAAAAATGTACAGAAAAGGAAAAGCATTAGCTCTACAGTCAGGCTTATTTTGGCCTATCTTGTCAGTTTTAGTAGACAAGCTGTTGGGCTTTTTGCAGGGGGAAAAGAAATAATTCCTGTAGTTAACTGTAAATTAAACAGTTAAAGTAGGAATTTAGTGTCTAAGGTAGCTAAAAATCAGTGAAACAAATTCACTTTTCTCTTTTCAAGGTCAGCACTAAGGTGACATGCAGTCTGTATTACACAGTTGCATCATAGTCAACATGCCAGACAATGAACCGCAATTCAACGAGCTCAGACTTAAGGCGCAGCTCAAACATGGAATTAAAAGCGCCTGTGCTTCTGAATACTGCACTCAGTCATTGCTGCTCCCAAGGAAAACAACTGCCCCCAGCCATACACAGAAACCTCCTCTTTTTCCTCCTCCTCCAACCTTTCACCCTGCAGTATAACCTAAAAACCAAAGCAAGTCATAAGCATGGCAGGCAAGACTTGAATTTTTGTCATTGCAATGTGGAGCTGCTGAAATGCCCTTAACAGCTCAGTGAGATAAATAGCACTGCTCTGGTTTTACACTTGTAGAGATGGGGATCTAACTTCCCTTTTGTTGTTTAACTGATTTTAACAAGAGGAATTGGGAAGGGGGAGGGAAGGGTTTCCATCTACTTTCTGAAATGCTGTCTTTGGAGGGAAAATAAAATCTTCAACAAGAAGGCAGAAAATTAAAGGCTTTCCCTGAAGTTTCCTTTCATTTCTTATCTTCCTAAGATACATATATACAGTTTATTCCAGGAAATGTCTGAAATGCCTTCTGGTAGCTTTTAAATAAACATGAAAATTTCCTTTTGAGTTCCAAGAGTTTCCAATAATGATAGGGGGAAAGTTCTTGGAGCATAATACAGATGTAAACAAACATCAGAATACACTCTCAATAATTAAAATGCAATATCATTACTTTAAGACTTTGTCTGCCATCACATAACTGAATTAGACTTGAGCAAAGCTCTAATGTGCTTTCTCAGCAATCTTTTCCTGTACACTAAAACCAGCAGACCTCAGCTACATTTCTCAGCTAGGAGCTAATGTTTCTCTGTACATGTTGCTGTTGCAGTTTCATTTGTCAGTAAAGCCTTATTTACTTGCTTCCTGTTATTAATAATGGGAAACAGGATCTCTTGAAACTGTAGGAGAGGCTCTTTTAACTCCTGTCTAGACTTCTCAAGACAAAATATTGATGAACTCTTTAATGCTTGTGCAGAGACACAAACTGAGCAAAAAGCCCACATTAGCTCAAACAGCTTAAGACTCCTTATCATACATGCACCAAAAAAAAATCCTTTAAATCACTTGGGCTCACATCTTGTTAGCCACTAAAGCAAGGTTTCCTTTCATAGTTGGATACTTTCTTCATCTGTCACACTGATTAATTAACAGCTCACAGCATGAGCCCTGAGCTTAAACAGCCTACTAAAACTAGGAGGGGAGATCAATGTTAATATTCTATAAAAAGCTGAAGACGAAAAATGCTTTCTTTAGTATGAAGGGATATGTCTTCTAATGGAAAAAAAAAACAAAACCAAAACAACCCAAAAAAAAACCAACTAACTTCTGTTTGGTTACATTTCACAAGGAGATGAAAGCGCACAGCCTGCAAAGGAAGATTGCAGCAGAGGATTAGGACATGAGTTAGAGACTTTAAATGTTTTAAGTTAAGCTGTTGGCTGGAAACAAAAAGCTCTCGAACACCAGTGAAATATTTTCATCCCCATTAACAAAGGCTAGTTTATCAACACACAATAAACCAGTCTATAACCACAGTACCATTCCAGCACAGATACATGGGGAAAAGGCATGCAATTACTTGAAACAGAGAGTTGCTAAAACCTTAAGACTAAACCAGGTTTTAGCCAAAACATTTGTAGCCCATTCTGCCCCCCCACCCCTCCAAACACACCTTTCCCAGACTGTTACAGTCCAGCAAATATTTCAGGAGTTTGACTTTCAACAGCTACGAGCTCTCCCCCTTTTTTAAGCCCCTCCAGTACTGCTGAGTGGGCAAAAATTACAGATGCAAGAAAAGCTGACAAATGAGTGCAAGGCCCCTCCTCTCCAGTGCCTCGACAGTCAGAGCTCCTGCCAAAACATGCCTGAAAGCTAGCAAGGAGACAAAGACACAAAGATTCCATTTTCCCAGGGAAAATACTTTCCATGTAGAAACTACCAGGGAAAAGAATAGCACACTGGCACATGTGCTGTTTCAAAAACGGAGCAGGAATGAATGTTTTCAACAACAACAACAAAAAATTAATCATATTTGATTATTCAGTAAGCTCGAACACTGTTTAACACAGCTCTTTTTAAACTGCTAAGTACCACAGGGGCTGGGAGGGGGAAAGCTCCCATAAAGCTGGAAAAACCTTTTCAGTCATGGAGAACCTTCAGTTCAACACCATCCAAGCAAGGAGTTCACAGCTATTGCTCTAAATCATCTCCTGATAAAGCTGTAGCATACACACAACCAAAACAAAGCAAATCCAGCTTTTTTAGCTCAAATCCGTTTCAGTGTATTTACTATTAAAAGATCCTTCCCCCAGGGTGTCATTAATAAAGTTTCAATGAGTTTAAAGCCCTGGCACCTAAGCACTTCCAAGTTTGCAAGCTTTTCATAGCAAGTTTACTACTTTTGGCTTGTTACGCTATCATGACTAACATTCATCACTGAGCTGGAGCAGGACTGCCTGTGAGCAGGGAGATCAGCAAGGTGAACAACAGGCAAACAGAGCAGAAGCAGCAGCAAGACCATGATTTCTCCGGGACTAGTCAAGAAGTTAGAAGTGGAACTGATGGTGGGAAGATTTGGGATGATTCAAGTTTCTCACTAATTTAAAAATAAAAGGATATTGACAACAGCAGCATATGAGATTAAAAACTATCAATTACTTTAAGTGTGATTACAGTCCATTAAGGCTCAGTGGTAAAAGTAGCTACTGCTAAAAATAACAGGAGCTCCCACTTGGCTGGGAATTTGGGAAGAAGAGGTGTAACATGGAGGCTTAGTCATAAAATGCTCCCAGCTCTGATAATTACTGCTCATGAACATGTAACTTTATTACAAGCTCTTCACTTATAATAACCCTTTTTTCTTTGATGTGAGGCTGCTTCTACATATCTGGTGACAGATCCACCAACCAAATTCAGCCAAAGTTTTCCAATCATTCAGCAGAAAAATTAAAAGAACCATAAATAGAACATAAAAAATATTGCATAGTGAAAATACTAAAAAATGTGATTGACAAGGTTGAGACTGAAGATAAAACACAGCTGCTGAGAGCTCTCTACAACAGGACTTCCAGGGGTTCCCTGCCCTGCAGAGAACACTGCAGGTAGTGAGTCCCCCTCTCTACCATCTCTTCATCCTCCCATTACCCTCCCTTCAGCCCAGCCACACACTGTGGCGCCTTCTCTTACCGAGCTAGATGCAGGCTGTGAGCATGTGGCTGGTGATCACCCTGACTCCCATTCCTGAAGACTGCTCTGATGATAGACTTAAGAGCGAGCTGGTAATCCTTTGACTAACCAATAAAACCATCTCAGGAGATCAGCAGTGGCCATAATATAGGAATTGAGATAATCAAGAATATATGAAAAAGAAAGACTGCTAAAATACAATCTCCTTATGACATCTGAGGTTAATCTTTTTTGTAATTTTTTTCCCCATTAGATTTCTTAACATCCTTTGGTTGATGCCACCATCCTCCCACTTGTTAAGTCTGCATATTTTCCATGTCTCCATAGCCAGACTGTATCCAAATGCTTTTGGGTTTGTTTTTTTTTTGTTGGTTGGTTGGTTTGTCTTCTTTCTAAATGCATTTTACCATCCAACTGCCACTCAAGCCCCTTCCTCATCTCATGTTCTTGCTGTCAGAAAATACTCTCATCTACTCTGAGAAAATGCCACCTCCTCATGCACAGCTATTTGCATTTAGTCTCCATTGTCAAAAAGACCAAGCCACCATCACATTTTCAAATTTTAATTTCATTACAACGGGATCCTAAATTTTGGCTCACAACAGAGATATGGATAAAGTCTGCATCCACCAGTTTGATCCTCTGATAGTTCCCCCCTTCCCCCCCCTTTCAAATCCTTATGCAATGGATCCCAACATCCTCCTGTACTCCTGTCGAAAGTAGAACCGCTGCACTGGAACACGGAGATCAAGTGATTTGATTGACCGATTCCCAGAAATACTGTAAGCGAAGGATACTTAATTTTAGGGTCAAACTCTAGAAGGATTACTCATAGCAGAGCTGTATTTTAAAAAGGAGGAAAAAAAATAATAAAAGGGCTGCAGTTATTGACTAGGTAAGAGACACAGAACAGAAAAATAAGGACTTATGAATAAAGTTACAAACATGGTTTCTTTTCTACAGTTGGCAAACTCATTCTTCAGACTGCCATTACAACGGAACAGTCTGAGAAAACTCAAGTCATAGCAGACTATAGAAACTCTGCAGCTGAAAAATACCATTGCTTGATTTCACATACCTAGTGGCCTGTTCTCTCACTCAGCTAACACTTCCTATTTGCATGGTTTTAAAGACTATTTGAAGGTGAAACCCTAAAAATATTTCAAACTATAAAAGGTATTGAAAAATCAAATCCTGCATCTTGGTCTAGTTTCTATTGTTACAACCTAGCTCATTTTAATGACCGCATGTCCAGACAATATGCGGCACAGAGTTTGAAAAGGAAGGAGACTTATGTTTTAGTTGGCACGGGTAGAGCATAGGTCTTTAGCATAAAATTTATTAGCCTTAATGGGCATTATGTAATTAAAGCACTGTACTTTAATTCCCTGAAGGGTTGGTTTGGGTTTGGTTGGTTTTTTTTTTTTTTTTGACATCCTATAAAAGAGGCAAATAAATGTGAGATTTTTCAAAGCTATTAGAAAAATTCCTACTTGCACTTTCCTCCATTAATCATANCCCTGAAGGGTTGGTTTGGGTTTGGTTGGTTGTTTTTTTTTTTTGACATCCTATAAAAGAGGCAAATAAATGTGAGATTTTTCAAAGCTATTAGAAAAATTCCTACTTGCACTTTCCTCCATTAATCATAATGGAAAAGGTGTAGCTAAACAAGATGGATCCAAAATTCTCAAAATGTCTTCCGTGGAACTACTGAAGTTTGATACCTCAGAGCAGTCTTTTTAAGCAGACCACAAACTTCAAAAAGTCATCATTAGACCACTGAAAAGCATAAAATTGAAATTCTTTTTAGATTTAATATTTACCATATTTACTTGATACTAGACTTATTTAGACAAGCCCGATCTAATAGAGTCACTTCAATAAGCAACTGAAATATTTGTTACTTGAGGCCTGGCATTTTCAACGCTGAATGCCAAGAATTTAGAAGGCTTTGGGAATCCCATGTAACCCACTGCACTTCGGGGAGAGGAGGTAGTCATTTATGCAGTTCCTGGGGTAATTTTGAACATTGCAGATTAAGGCTGGAAGAGTTTTCAGAGCTGAATTTTGCAGATTTTAATCAGGATTGGTGCATGGTACCAATAAATATCAGAATATTACTGAGACCTGTACTTGAGTATTTAAGTGAGATGATTTTTCTTTAAGACAGAAATTAATTTAAAACTATACTGTGGAAGAAAACCAATGCACACAGGTTTAATATTTGAGCTTTCAGAAAAGGATTTTATCAACACTAATCTGCAACACTGAAAAATAAGCCTAGATCTCGTTATCTGGTAATTTTTTGTTTCATATGTCTGGATAATTGCACAAGAGCAGCAACCCAGAACAGCATGAGACAAATATTAGAGGCCTTATGTATTTATACTGGTTAAGTTATTGAAAAATATAAGGCTTATTCACAGCATTGTGTCTCAATTTGATATGCTAAATACTGTAATTTCACTCAGAGCTAACTTGAAACATACTTTACTAAAGGAGAAAAACCAAATCCCACGAAGAAAAGAATTTATACAAATAGTACTAAACCACTCAGACCTTTATAGTAACACTAGCAATTTTTCCTTGGGTAACGTCAAGACCAATTATTGGCTGATCTATTGAGCTTACCCTAAACTATCACACAAAATCATTTATTTCTTTGTCTTCTAGACAAATCACCACAGAGCTGCAGACCAGCAAAGGAAGTGAACTGAGGGCAATTTGACCAACATCGTCTGTGTCAGCTCCCCAGAGGTCGATGAAACATGTTATCAGGTCTCCAAGGTACATCCCAGAGATTACTTGGTTGTGCCATGTAATTAGTAAATGATTAAAACAAGCTGTTTTCTTAATTACATTAAGATACTTGCAGCAGTGAGAACTATTATCTTCTACAGGAGAACGAACCTTCCCATATTATGTTGTTTATTAGCACCGCATTAACAATATGCCACCTCAGCCAAATGGACAGGCAGCACTGTGGTCTCAGGTACAAGGAAAAGATCATTATGAAACTCCACCTGCCTCATTTGTGCAAATCAAGTAAGTACATACTTGATACAAATCATTGATTGAATAGGAATACTTCAATGCTAGTTTTCGTCTTGGGCTTTGTGTGTTTTGTGTCAAACCCATAAGCCTTCTTCAGAGGAATCAACAGAACAGTGTAGAGACTGGATTAAACAGATGAGTTTTTAAACGATGAAATTTTGTTTTCTTTCCATGAGAACAGGACCCCAGGTAAATGGTGCCTTCTAATATAGCACAAGAAAATCTCAATTATAGCAATCATTATTCTAGGCACTATGTGCCATTCTATATTCCCAGCAGGATGTTTTTCATCTCATCAAGAGTTTCCAAGGCTGTTTAGTGTCTCTGTATATGCAAAACATATTTAAGCCCCACCCCCACAGATCTGCTAATTAAAAAGCCTTGTCAAGTGGTCAGACAGACTGGAACTTGAGGATTATAGGTAAGAGGGATGAAATGAAGGCTTGGAAACTATAATTTCTCTTTTTGTGGTAGCAGTAGAAGCAGCTGTTATAGACCAGGCAAATTAAAGATGTGGCTGACTAAGCCAGCAGTCTGGAAACAAGACATTACACAAAACCATAACAGCAAGTCATCTACACCCCACTTTTAAGAAGCCAGAAGTGCTGGCCATTTCTTTTTCTCTCTCTCTTCCTGTTATTCTTATCTGTCACAAATATCCTCCAGCTGGTATACTTCCAAGCCTTTGCTCACCAGTTTTAATTTCATACCCCATCTTGGGCAGTTAATAGTAACTCCTAGGACTGCAGACAAGTGCTCCATAGTGGGAGTTGTCAGCAAAGAAAGGATGCTTCTAAAAGGAAAGCAGGTGAAATAACAGAGTTGCAGTTCTACTTTTTTGTTTTTAAGATGAGTGTTGCTCAAACATGTAAAAACAATCTGCCCATACCAAACAATATTGGCCAGTCCTCGAAAGTAGTTTCTTTCTGTCCTGTGAAATCAGCATCTAGATACAGAACTTTTAAAGATCAGACTGCCACCACATTTTTCATATACACTGATTAAATGTCATACAGTTTACTATCTTTAGTAAGAAGCTTCTCTTCAGTTTCTAGCCTGTTTACCCCGATTCTTCTAAAAATAAGCTAAAAAAATCATTGTGCCATGAACTAATGAGGCTGTATATTGTTTTCCATATCAAAAAGTGATGAAGGATCTATGAATTCTTTAAACAAGTTACTTAAAAAACAACAACAAAAAAAAAAAAAAAAAAAAAAAAAAAAAAAAAAAAAAAAAAACAACAAAAAAACAATGGGGTTCATGAAA